>KQ986467.1:213645-248449 GCA_001598015.1 Dorcoceras hygrometricum
TAACAAAGAAGGGTATCTGCTGGTTTTCGACTATTCTCATAATATCAAAACAACAATTATGCTACCAGCCGTCGCCTATTAAACCAGACTTTATTCCGATTTAATCTAGCAACTACCGATTACAAAATCATCAAGTTCTGATATTACCTTCTACCAAAAGAACAAGAAGAACTTGGAAATTACGAGGAAACAAGACTGGAAATGCTCAACGTTTTAAATAACATCAACATCTACATCGTTCACTTCGTAAAACTCATTTGCATTTGAAAACCAAAAATCCATCGTGAACCCGTACGTCAAACATACATATCAATACCAGCAGAACATGAACAAAGGCTGATATTAAACATATTTTGGCAAGAATCTCAAAATGAAACAAGAACGATACATATGCTTTCATGGCGTAGCAAGAATCAGATTTACTTGCCTCAAGGAGAAGGAAAATCACAAGACACAGCAGGCCACTAACAGAGAGTCTTCCCTAGCGCAGCAATGTGTTATCTATATTCTTTGGTGCAAAAATGAACATTTTCTTGCAAATAATTGAACTTATAGTTCACAAGGACAGTGGCATGGGAGTCTGATTTGTTACAAGGAAAAAAACTTGAGTAGGCATGGTGTCCCACACCTAAATCTCAAAAATTTACTTAAAATCCCCTGCTACTATTTTGATTTGCAAAAGTGCTACATAAATGGAGAATTTAACCATCCTCTCATACCAGCCATGACATTTTGTAAAGTTTAAAATTTCTTGGCCGCGCTTGGTTGACAACTGATCGGACCTCTGCACCTTATGAACTCTAGAAATGAGAAATCAGCCCTTCAAACAAATATCAAAGGCTGAAATCTTGAAATCAGAATTAGGTTCTCAAATCACAGGGATTAGAATTAGTGGTCCTATGGATTTTGGGGCGTTACAGATTATGTGCTTTGCTGTGTATTCTCTGTGCTGTTATCGTTTGTTTCTTGTTATGATATCAGCTGTTGCATTTGCATACATGCATTATCCTGTTGAGCTCTGTTTTGCTAAGTTGTGCCTGTTCTGTTGATTTTAGAGTACCAGGATGCTGTATTCGAGGACGAGCGGGTAGTTCCCGTATACCTCAGAGGCCAAACGGGTAACTCCCGTGTCCCTCTACTCCCTGCTGGGTTTGTTAGCCGCTATGAGCGGAGTGGGTAGCTCCCACATCTCATGAGTGGGCAACAGCAGGTGGAGCTGTTTGTTTAGCATCTGGTAAGGTGTATTGGAGATGAGTGGGTAGCTCCCATGTGCTCAGTATACCCAGTGGCCACTGAATATCTTTCCCTTTGATCAGATCTTGCTGTTGAGCTGTTGTTGCGCTACTTTGGCTCCCTGCTTTCGGTTGTAGCCTTGATCCCTTGCATAGCATTTGCATATTTATCTTTTGCTTTCCTTATGCTATTTGTATTGCTCTCCGTACTGGGGTTTGACCCTGATGTCCCTCTGGGGCTTGTATTTTGTTGCCTGTATGTGTTTTTAGGTTTCCCAGGTTTCTCTGCTGGTCGTGGCTTTGACCCAGCTGGAGGTGCCCCAGGAGGTGGATATAGTGTCCCAGTTAGCGTATAGCATATATGTCCTAGTACTGTCAGCCGGGGAATGCCCTGTGCTTGAGGGATTGTGTTATCCGTTGTAGTACTGGTATTTGTATTTGTTTAAATGCTGTACTCTTGTACTGAGTGTTTGTAAACTGGGATATTTTAAGTATGGTTGTATTTTAAACTATATGTTTTAAACCGTCAGGCCTAAAGCGAAAATTTTAAGCCACTTTTTGTATGTTTCCGCTATTGTTTTGCATGGTTTAACTATGAGTAGAGCACGAGGCCTGAAATTTTTGGTATCAGAGCTTAAGCTGGGATAAGCTCGATTTCTGTTGGTCACACTTGAGTCTAGGCACAGTGTGGTGTATTGCATGTGCTTGATTATGTGATCTCCTTGCTGCATTTAATTGTGCTGTATCTGTTCTGTTGTGACCTTACCCTCTTAGTGTTTCTTAGATGCCGCCTAAACGTAGGGGTAGAGGTAGAGGGCAGATTTCGGAAGAGTCAGAAGGTCAGACCGAAGGTGATCAACGTAGTTTTCCCTCTCTTGGTCACAGTAGGCACGCCGAGGATGAGGTTGATGAGTTGGCTGCTCGTGTGAACGATATGGAACTCGTTATGGCGAGGTTTGAGCATATGAATCCTCAGGTTTTCAACGGGGATGAGTCTAGTGCTGATGCAGATTCGTGGTTACAGCATGTCACGGGTTTGTTTAACCGTGTGCAGTATGATGACGAACTCGAGTTGAGTCTGGCTACTTTTCAGTTGGGGAAAGGTGCGGAGCGTTGGTGGAGAGGCGCTTCGAGGACAGTTTTTTCCCGGAGTCCTACTTGAACACCCGTGATAGTATGTTTGATAATTTGGAGCAAGGCAGTATGTCTGCTAGAGAGCATGCCCGCAGGTTTTCTTCCCTTCTTGCGTACGTGCCGCATGTTTCTGGTCGGGAGAGAGCGAAGAGAACTAGGTTTCTTGACGGATTGAACGAGGAGTTTTATTCCTTGGTTTTGTCTAGATCACCGAAGAGCTATGCAGAGGCGGTGGATAGTGCGATGACATCGAGGAAGGTTTGAGGAACCGTCGGTCTCGTGGTAGGCCACAGGTGGCGCAGAGTAGTAGTCCAGTGGTTCAGGGAGCGCAACATTCCCAGTCTGTGCAGTATTCTCACCCACCCAAACAACAGAAACAAGTATCCCAATAGTTTGGACATCAGAGGTTTCGGCCTCGTGGTAAGCAGTTTAAGAAGAAGTCTGGTTCTAGTTCTTCTGGCTCTGGTAGTTCCAGCAGCGGTGGTACCAAAGTGGAGTATTATGGACAGTGTGGTGGAAAGCACCCTACAGCGCATTGTGTAGGTGTGCAGGGTTCTTGCAATGTCTGTGGATAGTAAGGACACTTTGCTAGAGTGTGTCCTTTGTCTGGATCGCAGCATACCGCAGTTCCACCGCAGGGTCAAGGTGGATCATCTAGAGATCGTTCTGCTTTTCCTGTTCAGCAGCAGAGGTTAGGGAGCCTCATTTTAGGCCGTTTCAGCAGCCTGGTCCTTCGCGGTTTGGACATTCTTCCCACCCTTAGTTTTCTGGACCTCAATTTGCCCAAGTGAACGCCATGACTAGGGAGCAAGTGGAGAGCACACCGGGTGGAGGGATTATCTCAGGTACTTGCTTTGTCTTTGATTTTCCTGCACGTGTGTTGTTTTTTATACAGGAGCATCGCATTCTTTTATTTCTGATGCATTTGTGGTTGAGCATGGTTTGCATACCACTCCTTTGTGTGATGTTGTATCTGTTGCGACTCCTGCCGGTGCTAGCCTGTTCTCCCAGGAGATTTTGTTGAATGGTGTTCTTATGTTTGGCGAGAGTGTGTTTTTAGCCAACCTGATCAGGCTAGTGATGTGGGATTTTGACTGCATAGTAGGAATGCACGTGTTGTCTAGCTATAGGGCCACCGTGGATTGTTTCCATGGCGTTGTGCGATTTAGGCCCCAATCTGGCGAGAAATGGAATTTCTACGGCCAAGATTCCTAGTTGAAGATTCCTTTAGTCTCGGCGATGGAGATGTTTAGCCTGTTGTCGCTTGAGAATGCTGTTTTAATTATCTATGCCTTATATGCGTCTTCTTCTTCGAGCGTAGACCTTAGTAGAGTCTCCGTGGTTCGACATTTCCTGGATGTGTTTTCGGAGGAGATTCCTGGTTTTCCTCCGAGGCGGGAGATAGACTTCAGCATTGAGTTGGTTCCTGGTACAGCTCCGATTTCGCGTGCTCCGTATCGTTTTGCGCCTACTGAGTTGAGGGAGCTTATGGATCATCTTAGTGATTTGCTGGAGAAGGGATTCATTAGGCCTAGCATGTCCCCGTGGGGAGCGCCTATCTTGTTTGTTAAGAATAAGGATGGGTCGATGAGGATGTGTATCGACTTTAGACAGTTGAACAAGACGAAAGTGAAGAATAAGTACCCTTTGCCTAGGATCGACGACTTTTTTGATCAGCTTCAGGGTTTGGCTGTGTTTTCGAAGATCGATCTGCGTTCTGGGTACCATCAGTTGCGCATCCGTGAGCAGGATGTTGAGAAGACTGCGTTTCGTACGAGGTATGGGCATTATGAGTTTCTAGTTATGCCTTTTGGTTTGACGAATTGTTAGGATAAAATTCATAGTTTTGGTGATAACAAAGTTAAGTTAAATCTGGATAGTCAGTCGTTGTTAATAGTAGTTGTGTATCCAGACGATGATTAATAGGATGCACGATAAAACCCCATATGAGATCTGAAATTTCAAGAAACCTGATATTTCTTATTTCAGGGTGTTTGGGTGCAAATGCTTCATTCATAACAATGGCAAGAAGCATCTAACAGCTTTTGAACCTAAATCTGATGCAGGTATCTTCTTAGTCTATTCAGCTGTGAGCAAAGCATATAGAGTGTTCAACAATCGAAGCTTGACAGTTGAGGAATCAGCACATGTGGTGTTTGATGAAACCAGCTTCAAGTCAAATTCAGCTGCAAGCCTACATGACTTGTGTTCACGTCTGGAGTCAACAAGTCTTGAAGAATCAGACGACGACGTGCCACAAAGACAATCAGCTGAAGAAGAACAACCAGCAGTGGTCACAACGCATAACAATGTTCAACAAGATATGACAGGTAATCCAATAGTTATTGATTTAACTAATGTGGATCAGCCGCAGGATCAAATTGCCTCAAGTGTACCAGCTGCTGGGGGTGTTTCGACAAATGATCAACCAGCCAACGTTCAATCAGTCATTGCACCAACTAATGTTGATAAACAAGATGTTGCGCAAGCAGTCGCAAGCGCTTCTCCATTGGTTTCTAGACGAACGCCTGAAGCACCAGCTGGTAGCACAAATTATCAATTGGTATCAGAGCAAGGTGAAGGGTTCGAGTCTCCCAAGAAACATTTTCTATATTTCTTGGGGGGGATTGTTGAGTTAAGCGTGCAAGGGTGAGAACAGTACTGGGATGGGTGACCTCCTGGGAAGTTCTCGTACGTCAAGCTGCTGACGTTGCGCCGCTTGATCTGGTTGGCCATGTGGGCTGTAAAAGTGTGATGCCAGATCTTAACGGGTAATATTATCTCAGCTGGGGATAGGGTCGGCGGTAGGGAAAGGGTAAGACTGATCTCTAAGGGAATTGAGATAGCACCAGCAGTTAGACACGCACCTCCCCTGACTCATGGGCCTAACAGCCCAACCCTAACGCACATAATAGGTTCACTCTGCGCTACCACATTATAAGGAAATAAAGTCGCAAGCTCTTCTCAATTGGTTTCTCCACCAGCTGGACATCAAGGCGCGAGCACATCATATCATTCAGTATTGAGACCAACAGCTGGACAACCAGTCGCAATATCACCAGCTGATGAACCAGTCGCAAGTACATCTCACCAGCTGGAAGCAGACGCACAAGCCAACAATGCTCAACATCTATGGGCGTCTGCTGATTCACTTGCAAACCAGCCAGCTACACATGGGGAACAAAGAGCAAACCCAATTGGACTTGATCTTCGATGGAATAAAAATCATCCACCCGAGCAAGCCATAGGTAATTTCGAATCCCTGTTCGCACACGAGGCCAGATAATTCATGATCATTTTGATTACACATTCATTTCGCATATAGAACCTAAAATGATAGATGAGGCCTTAGCTGACCCAAGCTGGATAGACGCTATGCAAGAAGAGTTAAATTAGTTTGAACGTAATAAAGTATGGACACTTGTACCTAGACCTAATAATCATTCAGTTATAGGAACTAGGTGGGTCTTTAGGAACAAACTGAATGAAGATGGCATAGTAACTAGAAATAAGTCTAGACTGGTAGACAAATGGAAGGTATAGATTTTGATGAGACCTTCGCACCAGTAGCAAGATTAGAAGCCATTCGCATGTTCTTAGCTTATGCTGCATTCAAAGACTTTAAAGTCTTTCAAATGGATTTTAAGAGTTCCTTTCTTAATGGCGTCTTAACAGAGGAAGTGTATGTTGCACAACCTCCTGGCTTCGTTAATAATTCACATCCAGACTTTGTTTACAAACTGGATAAAGCTCTTTATGGGTTGATTTAACAAGCACCCAGGGCTTGGTATGATACACTATCACAGTTATTAATCGAGCATGACTTTACAATAGGCACAGTGGATAAGACTTTTTTCAAATTTGTAAAAGCTGACCAAATTCTATTAGTTCAAATATATGTCGATGACATTATCTTTGGGTCAACTAACCCCAAACTGTGCCAGAAGTTCTCTAAGTTAATGCAGGATAAATTTGAGATGAGCATGATGGGGGAGCTGACATTATTTCTGGGCTTACGAGTTCGCCAACTGGAAAATGGAATTTTCATTAACCAGGCGAAATATACGAAGGAACTGCTGAAAAAGTTCGGCATGGACAATTGTTCAGCAGCTGCTACCCCTATGAGCTCTTCAATAAAGATGGATAAAGACGAAGCTAGATCTGCCATTGAGGTATCATTGTATCGTGGTATTATAGGCTCGCTGCTTTACTTAACTGCTAGCAGACCAGACATCATGTTTGCTGGCTGTATGTGTGCTAGATTCCAAGAAGAGCCAAAGCAATCGGTATCATTGTATCGTGGTATTATAGGCTCGCTGCTTTACTTAACTGCTAGCAGACCAGACATCATGTTTGCTGGCTGTATGTGTGCTAGATTCCAAGAAGAGCCAAAGCAATCACATTACATAGCTGTAAAGCGAATATTGAAATATTTAAAGGGTACTTCCAACGTGGGTCTTTGGTATCCCAAAGACTCAGGCTTTCAACTAATAGGTTACAGTGATGCAGATTACGCAGGTTGCAGGATTGATCGCAGAAGCACAAGTGGAACGTGTCAATTCTTAGGGGATCGACTGATCTCCTGGTTCAGTAAGAAGCAGACGTCAATTGCCACGTCAACAGACGAAGTAGAGTACCTCGCTGCTGGCAGTTGTTGCGCTCAAATCCTCTGGATTCAACATCAATTGAAGGATTATGGCATTGATGCTTCCGAAGCTCCTATTCTCTATGACAACACAAGTGCGATAGTGATCACCCAGAACCCTGTGCTGCATTCGAGAACCAAACATACCGACATCAGGCATCATTTTATAAGAGACCGCGTGCTAAAGAAGGACGTCCGGTTGGAGTATGTGTCGACGGAGCAACAAGTTGCTAACATCTTCACCAAACCACTACCAGACGCTAAGTTCTCTTATTTTAGAAATATTTTAGGTCTCCTTGAATTGCATTGATTGTCTGCGCACTAAAATTTGCAGGTTGTTAGCCATCGTTTCACTCAGTTGCAAGTCATGTGTTTAGGGGGAACAGTAGACAACCAGCTGAGGGAAGCATGTCGTATTGGGAATATACCAGTCACAGTATATACCAGTCGTGGTAAGTACCAGTCGCAGGGGGAACCAAGATCTGGATTGTTAAGTGTGACGTCATCTGAATATGCTACGTCTGGATACACTCAGATGTTACATATATACATTCGATACTTATTTGTGACCAGATCTTGCCTACCTTGGGATACATTAAAAACCAGCTGCAATGTTGTCAAAACAGATGCAGCAGTTGTGACTTATTAAATTTTGGCGCGCGTGTTTTTTAACTCTTTTTCCCTGTACGGGTAAAATATTTCCAAATCATTTCCAAAAATAGTACGTGCCATTGGATGATTGACACGTGGTTTTGTCTTCATTCGAAAAGTCACATCTACACCGTTCCCTATTCTGTAACTTTTTGTATTCCTTATATGTTATGGTGTTTACTGTTCTTCTTCACTCTTACCTTGCGCCATTTGGATGATTGACACGTTGTTTGTCTTCATTCGAAAGTCACATCTACACCGTTCCCTATTCTGTAACTTTTTGTATTCCTTATATGTTATGGTGTTTACTGTTCTTCTTCACTCTTACCTTGCAAATTTGATTTATAGTACTCTCGTATTCTCATACTCTCTTGCGAATACTTTTCAGGCATTCTTCACTCATTTTCCGACGACAATGGCATCATCTCTGATCAGCAGCAGTCACCATGTCGATTTCGACTCTGTATTTGGTATGGAAGATACTGGCATGGTGCAGATGTTTGAATCTCTCATTACGACAAGGCTGAAGAACTTTCTGGGTTGTCCTGCCGTCTTTTTCGGAAGCTGCCCTCACAGAGTTCTTTGCGAATGGATCAGTAAGAGACGGGTTGGTGGTTAGTACAGTGAACGGC
Source organism: Dorcoceras hygrometricum (assembly GCA_001598015.1). Classification (NCBI taxonomy): domain Eukaryota; kingdom Viridiplantae; phylum Streptophyta; class Magnoliopsida; order Lamiales; family Gesneriaceae; genus Dorcoceras; species Dorcoceras hygrometricum. The sequence continues at coordinate 221,940 of KQ986467.1, forward strand.
TTGCATGTGGAGAGTTCTGAGAAATTGTTTGCAGAGGCGTTTGAACTTCCGATTGATGGGTTGACAGATGTTTCGGATGTGCCCAAGAACCTTGTCTTTGATGCTCGGAGCCTATTTTTTGCATCCCAGGAGCAGGTTAGCATTTCGTGTTTGAAAAAGGAACTGAAAATAGAATTTCGCTTTCTACATGACATTCTGGCGAAGACAATGTTTGTCAATGCAGGGTCGTTTGATGCAGTGACCCGTGAACGATTTATGTTAATGACTTGAATTACCTGTGGCGTAAAATTAAAATGGAGCAGTTTATTGTTCAATGTTCTTAAGGAGATGGTGACTCCTGGCTCTAGACAAGCAAAGGGCTTTGCAATCCAAATCTGTGCAATTTTGAAAACTGTTCCAGGATTGGTGTTGGGAGAATCTCGAGTTTTTCTTGCCTCACGGGTGTTAACAGAGAAAACTATTCATCGGTATGTTGATGTAAATGACAAGGTTGGTGGAGAAGCTGATACTGATGCCCCAAGGGTCAAGAAGACCCCTGTGAAGAAGGCTGTGTCTCACAAGAGGCCAGCGATTGATATTGAAACTGACCCCGTTGTGAAAAAGAAACGAACCACCAAGGGTAAACCTTTGGTAATTGCACAAGAAGCGGTGCCCCTGCAAATTGTTGAAGCTGCTGCAGATGCACCAGTTGAACAACCCCCTGTGCCCAAATGCAAATCATAGAAGAGGAAGCAGAGGTTGATTGTGGAGGATGATCTTGAAGTTGATGAGCCAATGGCTGGTGGATCTACTGCTGAACATCCAATCGAAGAGGCTGCGACTGATGTGCAAGAACCAGTTCCTGAGTCTGTGGAACAACCAGCTGTTGTACCAATTGTTGCTCCTGCAACTGATGATCCAGGCGCAGTCATTAAAAAGGTGCTTAATCAACTGGATGTTGTTTTTCGAACAGATGATGGGGAACAGCGCAAGGGAACCGTGGTTGAAGAGACAGTGGTTGCTGCTAACGAAACTCAAGGACCAGCTGAAGAAAGACACTGGTTTGATCTCCCCTATGATGATCTTATTGCCCGATGGGTGCTGAAAGAAAAGTTACCACTGCAAGTGACACTGATGAAGAAGTAGAAACCATGGATGTTGGTGCTGCTGGTGGAGACCAGCAGGTACTATTTTCTGCGGAGGAACCAGAGGATGTGGTAATGAGTGATGTTGAAAGCTCACTTTATGAATTGATTGATGCCGATGAGAAGATGTCACTGGAAGATATTCTCATGACAATTCCAGTCGATGTTCAATTGCCTTTTGCTGGCATAGAAATCACTAAGATAACAATGGGCAAAGAGATCAAGATCCCAGGCGTTGATGAGAGGACTCGGTATCTGGCCAGTCTTCCTCAAATCCCTGTTGACAATAAAGGGAAGGCCATTCTTGTGGAGAAAGACCCCGTGAAGGGAAACCCAGCCAAGGAACACTATTCTTTGATTTGTGCAGACATTGATCTGCTTGTACATTTGAGAGCTCAGGTCATAGATGCCGTTGATCAATTCTTTCATTCTTTCAGTTTTAAGAAACTGGCGACAATTAATGTGAGACCTGGATTTGTTAATTGAGATTAATCGTGGGAATTAATCGAATTATAGAGGTTCTGTCGGTTGTTTAGAGATTTTGTTGGTTTAGAATCTCTGTTTGTATGTTTGAATTGTGTTTTCGGGTCGATTTCCCTCCTTAGAGTAATTCTGAATATTTTCGTAATTCTGGGTTTAGAGGTATCTGCTGATAGCAGCTCTGATGACGTCATGCTTTATGTTGGCATTGAAGTCGCTGACGTAAGCTTTGCTGCTGGTAGCTTAGTGCGTATTGTTCTTTGTTTTGGTTGCTGTCGACAGCAGTTGGATTGGTTTGAAACGACATAACTTAGATTAGTATAAGCGACGCCGTTTCGCTAGCGAGCATCGTTTGAGTTAGTTGCAACGCCGCGTTTTGATGTTGCTGCTGGTATCAGCAGGAGGAAGTGCTTTACGTTGTTTTGTGTATTGCTGCTGGATGACCAGCAGTTGATATTTAGAATCTCGTATCCTAAGCGACGTCGTTTTGATTAGTTGTTGCGACGCCGTTTTGGCTTAGCGTTAGAAGCTCTTTTGTTGTTGTTGCTGCTGGCAGTCGAGGGGCGGTTATTGTGGGGAATGCGTCGACTATTGCTCCTGCTGGTTTTGTCGGTGGAAATGCGCTCCTGCTGGTAGCAGCAGTTGAGAGTTTTATATATAGCGAGACTTGGTCTTCGTTGTGGATTACCAGTTTCCATACTTAGAGAAATATTTCCCGATTTTCGTTCTCTGTTCTTCAACCCTTGGTTAATATTCACCGTGAGCTTCTCAGGTAGATTCCCGTCGATTCCGGCTGTTGTTTTGGACAGTTGAGGTAGCGTTGGACTCCTCTCGAAGAGCTCTTTCACCCTATACCTTTTGTAGAGGCTGTTGTTGGCTGGAGCAAAAGCACGAAGTTGCTGTTCGTGTTCGTACGTTTCGAAGTTGCAGGTAGCTTTTGAATTAGCTTCGAGATCTTGTTCCTAGCCTTTATATTAGCTTCCTGTTAAGTTGTATGGGTTAGATTGACAGCTGGCTTTAGTATTTAAACTCCAGCCGTGAGATTTATTAGCAACCCGTTGGATTTATGTTCTGTATGCCGTGTGTTTAGCAGGCTTTTACCAGAGTCTACGGGATTTCTCGCAGTGTTATTGTTGCTCAGTATAAGGTACGGATTTGAGCTTTTATTACAGCGAGATTATGGCTTGGATGAATGGTAGTCGCTGGTATGTGGATTCGTCGTGCCTGCTGGTTGTGTTCTGTTGAAAATTGTGTATGCTATTTGTGTATTTGCTGCGTTGCATATGTTTATATGCTTGCATTCTCGCCTGTTGCATACACGCATGGTAATCCTATCCAGTTTTGGCAGTCTTTGTACCATTGTTGCATTGTTATTGTTTTCTTACCAGGATGTGAGGGCGAGCGCAATACCGCACTCTTCATCTCCCTGCTGGGATTGTAGCCACCATGCACCGAGTGGTTAATTACCACAGTTCATGGGCGAGGCAACAGCAGGTTGAGTTGTTTGATGCATCCGGTAAGTGGGTGTCGTATCATGGCGAGTGGCTCACTACCACACTGTGAACTCACCCCGTGGCCACTGTACATTGTCGATGTTTCTTGGATCTATGTTTGAGTTCCTTAGCTCCCTTGTGGGTCGAGCTTTCCATTGTTCCTTGGTGTCTCATGCATAGCATCTACAATTTATTCCTTGCTGTTTATTGCTGTTATATTGTTGCTCTCCGTACTGGGGTTTGAGCCCATGTCCCTCCGGGGCTTGGTTTGTTTCTTTGTTGTATTGTTTTCAGGAAACCGAGGTTCTACAGCTGGTCGTGGTTTCAACCCAGCTGGTGGTGCCCCAGGAGGTGGCTAGTGTGTCCCAGTAGCGTATAGCATATATATATATATGTATCAGTTAGCCAGGGGGATGCCCTGTTCTTTGTTGTTGTACCCGTAGGGGAGTCTGATACATGTTTGGATTATGTATGCTTTGTTGTTGATTGTTTTATGTCTTGGGAACACTTATTTTCAGTATTGTTGTATTTTAAATCTTATGTTTTAAACCGTTGGGCCTAAAAGCGAAAATTTTACCCACTTTTTGATAGCTTCCGCATGTGGTTATCTGTTGAGAGCACGAGGCCTGACAATTAATGTCGAAGAGTTGTCCAAGAAAGAAGAACGAGTTTATTGTTGGGGAGAGACGGAGACCACTCACGTAGCTGTCAACAGAAAGAGGTACGTTTTGCTAAAGTATCGAGAAGTTTTGGTGAGAAAATTTTTAGAATCATGGAAGAACAATTTTGTGCCTGGCGGAGGATCTTCTGCGACTGATCTGAAAGTGATAGATATGCTTTCAGATCATCACTTGTTTGTTTTGGAAGAATTGCGGGCGCAGGCACTAGCACACGGTCTTAAATGGACAAGGACGTGTTGCTCTAAAATTGTTGAAGGGAGCCCTTGTGATCGTGGAGCAATAAATGCCAGAACCAACACCAACACTCCGTCTACGTGCTGGCTTAGATCAATGATTCGTGTTGATGGGGTGTGGGTTGTTGAGCCTTTTTGTGATCAATGGGTGAAGATCCCACGGCCGGTTGTATGTAATGAAGTATCACGACAGTGCTCTTTTGTGGACTTCTTCCCAGTTGTGAGTGAACCCTTCAGAATTTTGAGGAAAAGATGGGCTGATGTATGTTTAGAGGTCGCATATTTCGTTGTTTCAGGCCGACTTCTTCCAATTGGTTCTATTAACTTCTGTAGATCTCTTTCAGTGGATGCACCAGCTTATATGGTTGCTCCTCGCCAGTCTCCAGTTTTTGCTTTGAGAGTTTCTCAGTTCTGTACAGTGTTTATTGATTACAGTTTCTTCAGTTTGTTGCCTACAGCAGATATTACAGATTTTCTCTCTTCTATTGCGATGGATAGAACAGTTTTCAGAAGTGTACAGATTGCACATAATACAGTTTCAGTTGCTCCATTTGTACAAATGATTGATGAGCCTTCTTCTTCCAAATCTTCTTCAGACGATATTTTAATGGATTTTGTTGGTCATGACACTACTGCTGCTACTTCACATTCTCCTCCAACAATCACATAATACAGTTTCAGTTGCTCCATTTGTACAAATGATTGATGAGCCTTCTTCTTCCAAATCTTCTTCAGACGATATTTTAATGGATTTTGTTGGTCATGACACTACTGCTGCTACTTCACATTCTCCTCCAACAATCTCTGCAGATGTCCAAAATGTTCTAGCTCAGTTGCGTGCTTCTGTTGACCTTATACAGTTTGAGCTACTCGAGCATAAGGATGATGTGAAGAAAATCAGAGAAACACTTTCCCTGCACATCAATAACCTCGATCGGACGCTCTCCGACAGATTTAATGCCCACGATAGGACTTACAGGGTTCTATTCAATAATGTTCGACATGATATGCGAGATCAAAAGAACCTCCTGTCGATGGACCTTAAATCATATCAGCAGAAGGTTAGCATTCAAGTTGGTGCTGCTGCTCTTGATATAGTTGACGTACGAAGGGAAGTGAAAGCGATGAATGCTAAGGTGGATATTTTGTCTTCCCGTTTGGATGATGTTAAGAAGGATGTTGAGGCTACGAAGGAAGCTATCTCCCACCAACTATTGGAGTTTCAAAGTCAGGCGCAAGCCAATCATATTTTTCTTACCGACCAATTGGGCCAACTTGTTGATTATATTAACAGGGGCGGTAATGCCAAAAAGGGGGAAGGAGAGAGCAGCCGAGGACCTCAAACACCACCTGCCGTTCAAATCAGAGACAGTGGCAATGCAGGTGGTAGTGGGGATGTTGTTAGAACAACAGAGATGTTGGAGTGCAATAATTGCCCCTGCTAGGTAGAGCGATCGAACCGTGGCGCTTGAGTTGCTATACGGTTTAAAAGATTGGAGTTGCACCGTAACCACCAGCTATAGCTTTTGGTAAAGCGGCAAGCGCTCGGTCCTACAAGAGATTACACAGACAGACATTGACGCAGCAAATAGACAAATTCTGGAGAGAATGATGAGTGAGGATAGAGAAAGAGAAAGGGAAAGGAGGAGCAAAAGAAGAAGTGGATCATACAAGAGACGAAGATATTAGGATAGTTGTTGTTGATTTTTTTGGTATAAATCTTGTACAATTCTTTTGATTAATGAAAGTTTGCATTCCAGCAGTCCGTTGTGCAATTTATTTTTGCCTATTCATTTATATCGGCTGCTAGGTTTTGTCATCACCAAAAAGGGGGAAATTGTTAGGATAAAATTTATAGTTTTGGTGATAACAAAGTTAAGTTAAATCTGGATAGTCAGTCGTTGTTAATAGTAGTTGTGTATCCAGACGATAGGTTTACTCAGACGATGATTAATAGGATGCACGATAAAACCCCATCTGAGATCTGGAATGGCAAGAAACCTGATATTTCTTATTTCAGGGTGTTTGGGTGCAAATGTTTCATTCATAACAATGGCAAGAAGCATATAACAGCTTTTGAACCTAAATCTGATGCAAGTATCTTCTTAGGCTATTCAGCAGTGAGAAAAGCATATAGAGTGTTCAACAATCGAAGCTTGACAGTTGAGGAATCAGCACATGTGGTGTTTGATGAAACCAGCTTCAAGTCAAATTCAGCTGCAAGCCTACATGACTTGTGTTCACTTCTGGAGTCAACAAATCTTGAAGAATCAGACGACGACGTGCCACAAAGACAATAAGCCGAAGAAGAAGAACCAGTAGTGGTCATAACGCATAACAATGTTCAACAAGATCTGACAGGTAATCCAATAGTTATTGATTTAACTAACGTGGATCAGCTGCAGGATCAAATTGCCTCAAGTGTACCAGCTGCTGTGGGTGTTGCGACAAATGATCAACCAGCCAACGTTCAACCAGTCGTTGCACCAACTAATGTTGATAAACAAGATGTTGCGCAAGCAGTCGCAAGCGCTTCTCCATTGGTTTCTAGACCAACGCCTGAAGTACCAGCTGGTAGCACAAATTATCAATTGGTATCAGAGAGAGGTCAAGGGTTTGAGTCTCCCAAGAAACATTTTCTATACTTCTTGGGGGGGGGGGATTGTTGAGTTAGGCGTGCAAGGGTGAGAACAGTACTGGGATGGGTGACCTCCTGGGAAGTTCTCGTACGTCAAGCTGCTGACGTTGCGCCGCTTGATCTGGTTGGCCATGTGGGCTGTAAAAGTGTGATGCCAGATCTTAACGGGTAATATTATCTCAGCTGGGGATAGGGCCGGCGGTAATTATCAATTGGTATCAGAGAGAGGTCAAGGGTTTGAGTCTCCCAAGAAACATTTTCTATACTTCTTGGGGGGGGGGGATTGTTGAGTTAGGCGTGCAAGGGTGAGAACAGTACTGGGATGGGTGACCTCCTGGGAAGTTCTCGTACGTCAAGCTGCTGACGTTGCGCCGCTTGATCTGGTTGGCCATGTGGGCTGTAAAAGTGTGATGCCAGATCTTAACGGGTAATATTATCTCAGCTGGGGATAGGGCCGGCGGTAGGGAAAGGGTAAGACTGATCTCTAAGGGAATTGAGACAGCACCAGCAGTTAGACACGCACCACCCCTGACTCATGGGCCTAACAGCCGAACCCTAACGCACATAATAGGTGCACTCTGCGCTACCACATTATAAGGAAATAAAGTTGCACCTTGGCTAACAGCTATAGCTTTTGGCCTAGTGGTAAGCGCTTGATCCTAACACGAATGCTCCCGAAGTTTTCACGGATTTGATGAATAGAGTCTTTAGAGAGTTCATTGATCAGTTTGTGATTGTGTTTATCGATGAAAGTTTGGTGTACTCTAAAACTCCGATGCAGCATAAAGAGCATTTGATGCTAGTTCTTCAGAAGCTTCGAGACTCGTAGCTGTAGACTAAGTTCTCCAAGTGCGAGTTTTTGTTGGACCAAGTTGTGTTTCTGGGTCATGTGATTTCTATTGATGGTATTTCTGTGGATCCCAGTAAGGTTGAGGCTGTTCTTAACATGGAGCGTCCCATGAGTGTTGCTGAGATTCGTAGTTTCTTGGGATTGGCTGGCTATTATCGTCGTTTTATCGAAGGATTCTCTAGTATAGCTAAGCCAATGACGCAGTTGAATCAGAAAGACAAGAGGTTTGAGTGGACTGAGCAATGCGAGAATAGTTTTCTGTTGCTCAAAGAGAATCTAACTACTGTGCCTGTGTTAGCTCTGCCGTGTGGTTCAGGTGGTTTTGTGGTTTGTGCAGATGCTTCCTTGAATGGATTGGGTTGTGTGTTGATACAGAATGGTCGAGTCATTGCTTATGCCTCTCGGCAGTTGAAGCCGCATGAGACTCGTTACCCAGTTCATGATTTAGAGTTAGCAGCAGTAATTTTTGCTTTGACGATTTGGCGCTACTACCTATATGGTGAGCAATTTGTGGTGTACTCTGACCACAAGAGTCTTTAGTATCTGTTTTCTCAGTGAGATTTGAACATGAGACAGCGTAGATGGATGGAGCTGCTAAAGGATTTTGATTGTGAGATCAAATACCAGCCTGGGAAGATGAATGTAGTTGCTGATGCATTTAGAAGAAAGGCTCAAGTGGCGATGCTGGCATCGATGCAGATTTCGAAGGTCCATGAGCATCTTAGCACTACTGGTTGGAGGTTTTACCCCACTGAGGATTATGTTGTGGTGTCTTCTTTCCAAGTTGAGCCACAAATTGTTGCTAGCATTAGAGATGCTCAAAGGACAGATCCTTCCATCCATGAGTTGAAGCTGAATGTGAGAGCTGGACAGTTGGAAGACTATACTGTCTCTTCTGATGGTTGTTTGAGGTTTCGTGGCAGGCTTGTTGTGCCAAATCTGGTTGATCTTAAGGAAGAGATTTTGCGAGAAGCTCATTGCAGTAGATACAGTGTCCATCCTGGTGCAAGGAAGATGTATCATGCCTTGAAGCAGCATTAATGGTGGGCAGGTTTGAAGAGTGATGTTGCTGATTTTGTGGCCAAATGTCTGAATTTTCAGCAAGTCAAGGCAGAGAGGATGAGACCTGGTGGTTTGTTGCAAAGCTTAGAGGTGCCCCAATGGAATTGGGAGCACATTGCGATGGATTTTGTAACGCATTTTCCTCGTTCCAGCAGAGGTTGTGATGCGGTTTGGGTTGTGATAGACAGATTGTCGAAGTCTGCTCACTTCATTCCCTACAATATGACCTATTCTTTGAAGAAGATGGCGAAGCTGTACATAGATTTTGTGGTGCGTTTGCATGGTGTGCCAGTTTCGATTTTTCAGATCATGATCAGGGAGCACATTGCGATGGATTTTGTAACGCATTTTCCTCGTTCCAGCAGAGGTTGTGATGCGGTTTGGGTTGTGATAGACAGATTGTCGAAGTCTGCTCACTTCATTCCCTACAATATGACCTATTCTTTGAAGAAGATGGCGAAGCTGTACATAGATTTTGTGGTGCGTTTGCATGGTGTGCCAGTTTCGATTTTTCAGATCATGATCCGAGGCTTACTTCCAGATTTTGGAAGAGTTTGCAAACAGCTTTGGGAACTAGATTGGCTATGAGTACATCTTATCACCCCCAAACAGATGGCCAATCAGAGAGAACTATCCAGATTTTAGAGGATATGTTGAGAGCTATTGTGATGGACTTCAGTTGTAGCTGGCAAGACTCGTTGTCTTTGGTTGAGTTTTCCTACAATAACAGCTATCAGGTCATGATTGGCATGATACCGTTTGAAGCTTTGTATGGTAGAAAGTGCAGATCTCCGATATGTTGGGAAGAAGTGGGGGAGAAGCAGCTGTCTTCCCCAAAATTTGTGCAGCAGATGAGAGATCAGGTGGACTTGATTCGCCAGAGAATGAAAGCTGCACAAGATCACCAAGCCAGTTATGTGAATAAGAGGCGTAGGCCTTTAGAGTTTGAGGTTGTTGATCTAGTTTTCCTTAAGGTTTCTCCTTTCCGCAGTGTTATGAGATTTGGTCTCAAGGGAAAGTTAGCTCCTCGTTATGTTGGTCCTTATGAGATCTTAGATAGGATTGGTCCTTTGGCTTATCGGCTGTTGTTGCCACCAAATTTGTCTTCCTTACATGATGTGTTTCATGTTTCGATGATGAGGAAGTATGAGCGAGATCCCTCGCATGTGTTGAGAACTGACGAGGTGAAGTTAGATCGGACTTTGAGCTATGTGGAGTATCCCTTGCAGATCTTGGATAGAAAAGAGAAACAACTGAGGAACAAAACCACGCCTTTGGTGATGGTTCAGTGGAGAAAACATGGTAGAGAGGAAGCTACGTGAGAACTGGAAGAAAGGATGCAGCGTGAGTGGCCGCACCTGTTTGAGTGAGCGTCTAGATTCCAGTACTTGGTTCCTTGTTATTTCTCGGTAGATGTTTGCTTAAGTTCTTTTCCCAGTTATCTTGAACTCTTGTTTTGGAGCTGTTTGATTTCGAGGACGAAATCCTGTTTTAGTGGGGGAGAGATGTGAGACCCGAAAGCTGATAAGATTAATTGAGTTAATTAATCGGGTTTTATTGAGATCAGCTTTGAGTTGTTACGCTTGGAGAAGATATCGGGTTTTGTTTTAGTCTTTAGAACAGTTTTGGAGAGTTAGAGTTTGGCGCGGAATCTGTTCAGTAGTGAGTGCTGGATCATCGCTGGGTGCTAGCGTTCAGCAGTAGTGACGTCAGCAGTTGTCGCTGAGTGGTTGTATTGAGCAGTCGTAGCGAGACAGTTGTCGCTGAGCAGTAGCGAGTGCGCTAGCGTGTTTTGATAGCGGGTGCTTCTACGTTGTCGTTTGGATTAGTTGGAACGACAACGTTTTGGATTAGCGAAGAAGACTCAGCTGTGAGTTGCGTTAGCTACAGCTGTGTGAGAGATCTGTATTGCGTTACGAACAGATGTTGGTTAGTTTTTCAGCAGTGAGTAGCGGGTGACGTGTCCAGTTGCGACATTAGTTCTCTGCGACGTCGTTTGAGTTAGTAGAGATCTGTTCTGGCTTAGATCTGTTGCAAGATCTGTTTGCGAGCGGGAATATCAGTTGTGATAGCTTAAGTTGTCGGTGGATCTGTTCCCAATTTCTGTCAGCAATGAGATTTAATAGGGAGCTTTGCTTTGTTCTCTATTATTGTTCCTGACACTTAGAATATTTCCCGATTGCCAATTTCTGTCGCGATACCCTAGCTACTGTTCACCGAACCTTATCTTCTTCGATTGCCGATGGTAGGCAGCTCCGATTGAAGTAAGAGTGGTAGCGTTGGACTCCTCTTGCTGAGACGCTTCGTTTGGATATTGCTTTCGGACATTTGCTTGAAGATGGAGAGGTGTGAAAAGATATCTCCCTTGTGTACTCTGTTAGCATAAGCATCGGATTTCTCTCCTAGCTTTTTGGGGTAAGTATAGTTCCTGCCTTTGAGGTTTGTTTAGAGATTTTTGTTGAGTTAGAGAGGTAGGATTAGCGCTGGTGGAGTCCATAACTCCCAGCTGCTGTTTTCTGTTCTTTGGTCCCTGAGGTTTTGTGTGTTACCGTTGAGCAGGTGGTACATATGTGTGCTCGGGACGTCATTGTGGCAATCTGTTTGTAGTAAGTGTTGCACATAGAATTGAGGTACGGATGTGAGCTTGTTTACAGCTTAGGATTGGGCATGGATTATGTGCTTTGCTGTATATGCTCTGTGCTGTTATCGTTTGTGTCTTGTTATGATATCAGCTGTTGCATTTGCATACACGCATTATCCTGTTGAGCTCTGTTTTGCTAAGCTGTGCCGGTTCTGTTGATTTGAGAGTACCAGGATGCTGTATTCGAGGACGAACGGGTAGTTCCCGTATACCTCTAGGTCGAGCGGGTAACTCCCGTGTCCCTCTACTCCCTACTGGGTTTGTTAGACGCTATGAGAGGAGTGGGTAGCTCCCACATCTCATGAGTGGGCAACAGCAGGTGGAGCTGTTTGTTTAGCATCTGGTACGGTGTACTGGAGATGAGTGGGTAGCTACCATGTGCTCAGTATACCCCGTGGCCACTGAATATCTTTCCCTTTGATCAGATCTTGCTGTTGATCTATTGTTGCTATCCTTTGGCTCCCTGCTTTTGGTTGTAGCCTTGATCCCTTGCATAGCATTTGCATATTTATCTGTTGCTTTCCTTATGCTATTTGTATTGCTCTCCGTACTGGGGTTTGACACCGATGTCCCTCTGGGCTTGTGTATTGTTGCCTGTATGTGTTTTCTGGTTTCCCAGGTTTCTCTGTTGGTCGTGGCTTTGACCCAGCTGGAGGTGCCCCAGGAGGTGGATAGAGTGTCCCAGTTAGCATATAGCATATATGTACTAGTACTCTCAGTCGGGGAATGCCCTGTGCTTGTGGGATTACGTTATCAGTTGTAGTACTGGTATTTTTATTTGTTTAAATGTTGTACTCTTGTACTGAGTGTTTGTAAACTGGGATATTTTAAGTATGTTTGTATTTTAAACTATATGTTTTAAACCGTCAGGCCTAAAGCGAAAATTTTAAGCCACTTTTTGAATGCTTCCGCTATTGTTTTGCGTGGTTTAAATTTGAGTAGATCACGAGGCCTGACAGCTTCAGATCCCAACTTTCTGAGAAATCTATAATACATGCTCTGAGTAAATCTTCTAAAATCTGAATCACCCTTTCTGATTGCCCATCAGTCTGGGGGTGAAAATCCGTGCTAAAAGGCAACCTTGTGCCTAAAGCTCTATGTAAACTCTTCCAAAAAGCCGACGTAAACTTGGGATCTCTATCAGATACTATCGAAATTGGAACGCCATGAAGTCTTACTATCTCCTTATCTCTGCGTATCTACTCACATCAAATGTTGTCTTTACTGGCAAGAAGTGAGAAGATTTTGTGAGTCTGTCTACTATAACCCAAATAGAATTATATCCTTGGGTAGTCCTGGGCAATCCAATCAAAAAATCCATAGCTATACATTCTCATTTCCACTCTGGGATAGGCAACGGCTTCAGCATTCCTTCTGATCATTGGTGTTCAGCTTTCACCAATTGGCACGTTAAGCACTCAGAGACAAATCTGGCAATGTCTCTCATCATTCTCGGCCACAAATACAACTTCTGAAGATCCTTATACATCTTAGTACTCCCGGGATTCACAGAGTATGGGGCCGTATGGGCTTCTGCCATCAAATCTGATCTCAGGGTGTCTACTTGGGGCACCCACATCCGGCCATGAAATCTGACTACTCCTTCTTCTGATAAATAGAGGTTGCTGCCTCTCTCTCTATCTTGTTTCACCCACTTCTGAAGTTGCTCATCCTTCAGCTGTCCCTCACGAATTTGGTCTATCATATTCGAGTGAATGGTGAGATCTGCCAAGGTCATAGTTCTATCCTTGGGCACTAACTCCAACTCAAATTTCTCAATCTCATAAGCTAATGGCCTCTGGACAATTAGCTGGGCTAATCCAACAGATTTTTGACTTAAAGAATCAGCCAGTACGTTGGCCTTTCCTGGATGATAGCTGATGGTATAATCGTAATCCTTTACTAGTTATGGTAATCTCCTCCGCCTCATACTGAGTTCCTTCTGGGTGAAAAAGTACCTGAGGCTCTTATGGTCTGTAAATATCTCGCACTTCTCCCCATAAAGTTAGTGTCTCCAAATTTCAAGGCAAACACTACTGCTACTAGTTCTAAATCATGCGTGGGATAATTCTTCTCGTGGTTCTTCAATTGTCTGGAGGCATAGGAGATCACTCTACGGTCCTGCATCAATACAGCACCTAAACTCAACTTTCATTGATCATATGACATGGTTAGCATAGGGGCTTCGATCAGCTCTTGCTTCAATTTCTCAAAGCTGAATTGACATTCTGGAGTCCATTCAAACTTAATCTGCTTTCTAGTCAGCGTGGTCAAAGGTACAGCTATCTTTGAAAATCCTTTAATAAAACTCCTGTAGTATCCTACTAACCCCAGAAAGCTCCTAACTTCTGAAAGAGATTTGGGAACTGGCCATTCTCGCAAAGCTTCCAACTTTTCTGGGTCTACCTCCAATCCATCCTTAGATATGATATGTCCTAGGAAAGCCACTTTCTCCAACCAAAAATCACATTTACTGAACTTGGCAAACAACCGCTTATCCTTTAAAACCTGAAGTATCGTCCTCAAATGGTTGGCATGATTGAATCTTGTCTTGGAGTACACTAGGATATCGTCGATGAACACGACTACAAACTAAACGAAAAAGGGTTGGAAAACTCTATTAATCAAATCCATAAAAACTGAGGGGGCATTAGTAAGTCCAAAGGGCATTACTAAAAACTCATAGTGGCCATAGCGTGTTCTACAGGCCGTCTTATAGACATCTGCAGGTTTAATCTTCAGTTGGTGGTAACCAGATCTCAAGTCGATCTTAGAAAAGACTGCTGATCCCTTCAACTGGTCAAACAGATCCTCAATCCTAGGAAGGGGTTATTTATTCTTAATGGTCAGCTTATTCAGCTCCCTATAATCTATACACAACCACAAACTCCAATCTTTCTTCTTGACGAACAAAACAGGGGCTCCCCATGGTGATGTACTCGGTCTGATAAAGCCTTTATCCAATAAATCTTGTATTTGTTCCTTTAACTCTTTCATTTCTGATGGAGCAAGGCGGTAGGGTGGTCTAGAACTGGTGCTGCTTCGGGTATTAAATCGATTGTAAATGGCAGCTCTCTATCTTGTGGTAGTCCATGTATATCCTCTGGGATATCTCGGGAAATTTGTTTACTACTTCCACATCTGAAAGTTGGGATTACTACTCGATGCTGAAGACGACAGTCTTGCCAAATATCCTACCCCACCATTCATCAAACAACTTTGAACTTTAAGAGCTGAAATAATGCGAGGAATCTTACAAATCTGATTGGCCTCGAACATAAACCTGTCTCCTCTTGGGGGCTTTACCACCACTGTTCTGAGCTTGAAGTCTATTAATACTCCATATCGGGTTAACCTATCCATCCCCAAAATCATATCGAATTCAGGCATCGGTAAAACAATCAAATTGGCAGCAATCAAATGACCTTGGAGCCTAAGTTCTCAATCTCGAAACAGGTCATGGGATACTAGCTCCTCTCCAGAGGGTATCGTTACACAAAATCCTATAGTTACGTGGTCAGGTCTAATAGGTAACTTCTTAGAAAACTCTGATGCTATAAATGAATGAGTAGCTCCTGAATCTATCAAAGCTAAATAGGATACACCGGCAATTCATACCCGTAACCACCGTAGAATATGGGTTGGCTTGTTCAGCTGTCATGAAGTAAGCCCTACTGGTCACCATCTATTTTGCCTTTGGGCAGTTCCTTATAATATGTCCCGGCAACCCACATTTGTAACAAACATTCTGTCCAACTCTGCAAGGACTAGGGTGGTTCTTCTGACACTTAGGACACACTGGCCTATCGTTGAGCGGAAATTGCACTAATAGGTTGAACAGGTAGAGGCTTCTGCTCTTGGGGTCGTTGCTGGTTCTTGTATGGTTTCTTGGATAGCCTCTGGTCCTTCTGTTGGAATAATTCTCTCTTCAGCTGTCGCTCCTCCATCAAAGCCTTCCAATCTTGATCAGCTTTGAGAGCTTTATCCACTACGCTCCAATAATCCTTGGGTTCCACCAGCCTAACATAATGTGTGAGTGCTGGCTTTAATCCATTGACAAAGTGTCACAACTTCTCCCTAGGATCTGCTCCAATCAACGGCACAAAACAACAGCCTCTCTCAAACTTCCGAACATACTCTTGGCCAGACATGTCCCCATGCTTTTTCATTAAAACTTCTCTTTTCAACTCCGACCGCTTGTCCTCGATAAAATACAGTTCGAAGAACACTCTCTTAGTTCTTCCCAGGGAAGGTTCGTTACATCCACCGTGAGCCTAGCTCCCTCCCACCAGAGCATAGCATCATCTCTTAACATATAAATCGCACATCTAGCCCTCTCTAAATCTGGCATCTGTAGATACTCAAATATCACCTCCATCGATTTTATCCAGATTTCTGCGACAAACGGATCTGTTGAGCCACATAATTCTCTTGGCTTCTGTTTTCGAAATCTTTCCTGATAATCATCATGACTTGGTCCTCTGCTACTCGAAGATTGGCCATTACCTCTCCCTGATTTTTCTACCAACAACCTTAGAAGCTGGGCAATGCTAGCGTTACTATCGGGACTGGATTCTTCAAAAGGGGTGTTTCTTCTTCCACTTCCCCGACTAGACATCTTAATCTATAGACCACAATCCACCACATAAGAACATCAGAACATGCTAGAATAAAAAAGATACATGCTCTAAAACATAAAGGAAACTCACAACTCCGGAGAAACGGTCGACGAAATCTGTCCCAACTGGAAATGTGTGTGTTTATCTCTGGAACATGTTCTGATACCAAGTTTGTGGCTCCCAAACCCCATGGGGCCACGGATTTGAATAAAAAGAGATACAAGAAGAAAGGGAATGGCTGAAATGAAAAGTATAAAGCTGCATTTTCTTGCTAAAAAAAATCAAAGTTCAAACAGTTGGCGCCAAGTAGTAATTTTGGATTCTTAGTACAAAAAGAAATTGTGATATTACAAGTTTCAGAATTCTATATGAATCCACTATTGTTGCAATTGATCTTAATACAAATTGGCAAAATATAAAAAACAACAACAATAAAATGAACATCGTGGAACTTCAGGCCTATGATAAACACCCACACACCACAGCTGGTTCAGATCCCTCCTTCCGTCTGCCCTGGGACTGACTCACCTGCACCAAGAAAGCTAGTGAGCCTAGAGGCTCAGCAAGCAAAACTGAGAATAACAAGAGCACAATATGCAGGCAGGTGCAATACATACGATAACATAGTTTAAAGGAAGTCATTTAAACATAAGCTCTTTCGTAAAAATTAGTTATGGGAGAACTCAAGTCCCATCATTATTTTCTTTAGACTTATGGCTCAGAAGCTCTCCTTAGGTTCCGTTGCACTTGATCGAGTTACTTCTGAATTCAGTCTTTAGCATATAGCTCAATATGAAGGGGCAACCGACATCTGGGCGACTGCTCACCCTTCCAATATGAAAGGGCAACTGACATCTGGACAGCTGCTCACCTTTCCGTGTGGACCGTCTGTTATCTTTGACATAAATCTTAAAATCTGAACATTTATTCCTTTAAACAACCACTGGTTTGAAATCAGAACTCAACATCGGGGTTCACTTTCATTTTTAAAACTCATTTTCATAAAATAGCATTTTTCACTGAACATACAGCTATGACAAGGAAATCCTCTTTCGGACTTGGAAAATAGATGTGACTGGGGAAAACAGATCTCTCTGCTTATAGGGAATGCCATCGCTGGTCTGGAATCAGATCTCTTCAGTACAAAGGTTATCATTAGCGGAAATTCAGAAGTCTACTGTAGAAACAAGGTTTAAAAGCGAAACAGATGTCTCTGGGTAAAACAGATGTCTCCGCAGGAATAGTGTGTAGAAGTAAAAACAGAATTAGGCATTGGTCAACTCAGATGTCAACGAAATTAGGTTGGTCAACTCAGATGTCAACAAAATTAGGTTGGTCAGCTCAGATGTCAACGAAGCCAACAGTATACACGAGATCGTTCAGATTTCAATGTAGGAGTGAAGTGGTCAACAGTATGGAATCTGATTGCTAACATAAGAAACAGGAAGCTGACTAAGGAACTAGTGCTGTAACCTCCGAACACGACTTCCGACGATACCAGTGCTGCCCATAAAACCAGAATCAAATCCTGATTCAACTAGCATCATCGATTTCATGGCATCAAGCCCAGACGTTACTATTCACTAGGAGGAATTTCGTAACTATGCGTTGAACTGGAGATATGTATGCTCAGCGTATAAAATCAACATCCATCGCATAAACACATTTATAAGTTTCTAAAAGAAACTAACTATGAACCCGAAACAGTATACATATTTTCAAACCAACAATGGCATGAACAATAACTAAAACTGAACATAACTCAGGCAAGAAATCACAGAACTGAAAGGAACAATATATATACTTTCATGGCGTAGCAAGAATCAGATTTACTTGTCTTAACACTGTAGAACACGAAACACAGCAGGTCTCAACAGTAAATCCCTCAAGCACAGCGTCGAGCTCCCTATGGTTTTGATGAAAACTAAAGATTTTCTTGCAAATAATTGGACTTGTAGTCCTCAAGTACCATAGGCATGGGAGTCTGATTGTAAAAACACTTGAGTAGGCATGGTGTACCATGCTTACTTTTCAAAATTTTACTAAAAGTTCCCTGTCACTATTTTAATTTGTAAAAGCGCTACACAAATTTGAAAAAGAGCCATCTCCCATCCAAAATCATTTTATTCGCGAAATCTGAAAATCGCTCGTCTTGTGCTCGGAGTGACATCTGTTAATAAGAAATCAGCTTTCAAATAAAAATACAAGCTGAAGTCAGAGATTTCGAAAGGGTCCTTAAATTAAAAGGACTAGAAGTTGTGGTCCTATATATTTTGAGGCGCTACAGGGTGTAAATAGATATACAAGAGAAAACTTGGGCCTGATGGTAAGGTACTGACCTACAAGGCGTGACTGGTCGCGAAAGGTTACACTCAAAGACAAGGTGTTGACTATGATGAAACCTTCCCACCAGTCGCAATGTTCAAGTCAATTAGAATCCTACTAGCCATAGCCGCATGGTACGACTATGAGATATGGCAAATGGATGTGAAAACTGCGTTCCTTAATGGAAACATTAAGGAAGAGATCTATATGACGCAGCCTGAGAGTTTCACATCTGTAGGAAGTGAGCATAAAGTATGCAAACTTCATAGATCGATCTACGGTCTCAAACAAGCATCGAGAAGTTGGAACCTGAGATTTGATGAAACAATTAAAGAATTTGGTTTCATCAAGAATCCCGAGGAGCCATTTGTATATAAGAAGGTAGTTAAAAATGTTGTGACATTCCTTGTACTTTATGTTGATGATATTCTGCTCATTGGGAATGATGTAGGAATGCTGCAGTCAACTAAATTATGGTTGTGTAGTAGATGCTCGATGAAGGACATGTGTGAAGCATCCTATATTCTAGGAATACAGATCTATAGGGATAGATCGAAAAGGATGCTCGGACTCACCCAAGCGACCTACATCGATACCATACTTAAGCGGTTCTCAATGGAAGAGTTCGAGAGAGGACACCTACCTATGTGCCACGGGGTCACACTATCTAAGTCTATGTGTCCGAAGACTGATGAGGAGATAGAGAGAATGACACGTGTGCCATATGCCTCGGCAATAGGTAGTATTATGTATGGTATGATCTCAACTAGATAGGATGTCGCATATTCTCTGAGTGTCACGAGCCGCTACCAAGCAAATCCCGACCAAATGAATTGGAAGGCCGTGAAAGATATTCTTAAGTAGTTATGAAGGACTAAGAATATGTTCATGGTCTATGGGTGTGGTGAACTAAAATTGGAAGGCTACACTGATTCTAGATTCCAATGCGATGTGGACGATTCGAAGTCGACCTCTAGATTTGTATTCATGCTCAATGGTGGTGCTGTCTCTTGGAAGAGTTCCAAGCAAGACACCATCGTGGATTCAACCACTGAGGCTGAGTACATTGCAGCATCAGCTGCTGCTAAAGAGGCGGTTTTGATTCGAAGTCGACCTCTAGATTTGTATTCATGCTCAATGGTGGTGCTGTCTCTTGGAAGAGTTCCAAGCAAGACACCATCGTGGATTCAACCACTGAGGCTGAGTACATTGCAGCATCAGCTGCTGCTAAAGAGGCGGTTTGGATAAGGAATTTCGTCCAATAGTTGGGCGCAATCCCTGAAGGAGTTGGTCCAGTCCCGGTGTACTGTGACAATACAGGTGCCGTTGCGCAATCAAAGGAACCTTGGTCTCACCAATGATCCAAACATATACTGAGGAAATACCACATAATCCGGGATATTATGGTTAGAGGTGACATAGCAGTTGAGAGAGTCGCCTCTGCAGACAACATTGTTGATCCACTTACGAAGCCCTTGCCAGGACCATTGTTTGAAAAACATCGCGAAGCAATGGGACTGCGTCTGATGAGTGGTTGGCTTTAGGGAAAGTTGGAGATTGTTAGAGTAGGTTCCCAACTATCCAACTTGTGGCGTGTGGGTTCTTGTTGACCCTATGTAAAACATTCTTTATTTATGAAATTCGCATTCTTTTATGGCGTTCTTTATCTTCATTATTATGATTACAATTGTTGGATAAAGACCTTGAAACACATCTAATAGTCACTGTGTATTCTAAACCTGTTCGTAGTCAATTGGGCCATCCAAAAGAGGATAAGGGTCGCCCGAGCTTGAGACTAGAATCTGCGATGTGAAGTACCAAGTTTCATTGGTAGGGAAAATAGTGATGTTCTGAGCATGCAGATGGGTAGTGACCTGGTGATCTATCGAACTACCCTCGTTTGTACTATCCAAGTGGTTATCATTTGTCGAGTGTATTAAGTCCGAGGTCTTGGTTGTACAGATTAGCCCTCATTAATCGAAACGTCATTGAGACTCTACATGATAGGTGTCTCACTTTGACCCGTTTACCGACTCAGTTGGTGTCATCAGGTGGTGGGGTTGGGTAAGGTCCCGATGTATGTAGGAGTCGATGCTTCGTTGTCGAGGATTCACCGCTCGCCCTTGTACATGGATATCCTATGCTATCTGAGGAGATAATAGTGTTATAAATCTCTGGCCAGAGTACTAGATGTGTCTTGGGTAAATGGGTTTACCTAGTAACACATGCGATGTCACTATTTGATCTCCAAGATGTATGCATGGTTATTGGATCTCTAGCGACTCTCGATTTACCAATGGTCGTTGATCTGATCGGGATATTTGAGTTAAAAGGACCGTACTGTACGCTAACCATGACCGAATGGTTCTTACAGGCACTATCAGTGATACCTAGGGATCATGGGACGATGTTGCTAAACGTTTTACCATGATCCGATGGGTTAGTCCAAAAAATGTGTTTTCGGAGTCACAATGAGCCCACGGCTAGCTGTATCCCTGAACCATTGAGGGTCACACAAGTACTGGTTTCTCAATTCCCGTATGGAAATTAAGCTCAATTTCTTGAGTGTAGTAGGAGGAAGGATGGAAGTATGAGATTCTAAAATTAAATAGGGTGGAAATGCAATTTCCTTAATCTTGGAATAGTTCGACTATCCTTAAAGCTTATAGGGGCTTAACTGCTATTTTAGATTTGGTCGTCCGAAAATTTTTTTTCACATCATAATGCTCAGTTTTGTCAACTGTGTAGATCGGTCCGATCTGATCGTCGATCGGGATTATGAGGATGCCACAGCGATGGACTTGAAACCAATGTACACCTGGGCCTTGGCCCGACCAAAGCCCATTAACTTGGTTTAAGCCCATGAAAAATCTATAAATAGGGCCCTGGGATATTCATTTGAAGCACACCAAAAAATATTCAGCAAATATTTTCTCTCTTCCTCTCCTCCCTCTCCTCCCTCTCCGCCAGCCGCCGATGCCGCCGTCGCCGCCCGCCGCTGGCGGAATTTGTTCCGACCATTCTGGAGAGGAGATTCCATCCGAGAAAATTTCGTTGGTTTTCTAGTTCAAAGAAGGAATTGAGATTCCGGTCGTGGACCGGATTAAGAGGCCGTACTTGTTCAATTGGTGAAGTGCCAAGTTCCCCGTGAATTGGTCGGAGCCAGGAGCCTAGACGCTAGCAAGGTATATTCAAAACATTCTATGAATGTTTTTAATTATTATATAGGTGTATTGACCGTTCCCGGGCTCTAAATTTTTAATTCTTCCGCTGCATCCCAGTAGCGGGATCCGGATCCGCCGCTGCGCCAACACTGTACTCATAGCCAATCTCGAACCCATAGCTGCTTGCAAGCCCTTCCAAAATTGGGAAGTAAATCTTGGATCTCTATCGGACACTATCAAAACCGACATTCCATGCAATCTAACCACATGGTCAACGTACAGTCTCGTCATTTCCTTCATGGAACACCTCACATCATAGGGAATGAAATGGGCTGACTTCGAAAGCCTGTCAATAACAACCCAAATCGCATCACATCCCCTGCTCAAACGAGGTAGATGAGTCACAAAATCCATGGCGACGTGCTCCCAATTCCATTTAGACACTTCTAAACTATGTAGCAATCCACCAGGTCTCATCGTCTCGGCCTTGACCAGTTGGCAGTTCAAGCATCGAGCTACAAATCCAAAGATATCATTCCTCATGCCTTCCCACCAGTAGTGAGACTTCAAGGCATGGTACATCTTCTTCTCGCCCGGATGCACACTATAACGACTGCAATGAGCCTCATTCAAGATGGCTTCTTTCAGATCAATCATGTTTGGAACCACCAATCGACCATGGAATCTCAGGCATCCATCAGAAGCAACAGAAAAATCTTCCGACTGATCATTCTGGGATTTAATCTTCAACTCATGAATGTACGGTAAGTCCTCTGCGCTGCTCTAATGTCTGCCACAATCTGTGGTTAGACCTGAAAATAAGAAACCACGAAGTACTGATCATCTGGCTGAAAACGCCATCCAGAAGTCCCCAAATGCTCATGGACTTTGGATATACTCAACGACGTCAACAACTCCGGTTGAGCTTTTCTACTCAAAGCATCTGCCACTAAGTTCATTTATTTAGGCTAATACTGAATCTCACAGTCAAAATTCTTGAGCAACTCCATCCAACGATGCTGCCTCATGTTCAGACCTGACTGAGTGAAGATGTACTTTAAACTCTTGTGTTCTATGTACACCACAAACTGCTCACCATACAAGTAGTGACGCCAAATATTCAAGGAAAAATCGATAGCATCCAACTCCAAATCGTGAACAGGGTATCTCGTCTCATGAGACTTCAACTGTCGAGACGCATAAGCTATCACTCGCCCGATCTGCATCAATACACAACCCAAACCACTCAGAGAAGCATCGAAACAATCCACAAAACCTCTAGAACATGAAGGTAAAGCCAAAAAAGGAGCAGTAGTCAACTTCTCCTTGAGCAACTGAAAACTCGACTCACACTCGTCTGTCCACAGAAATCTTCTATCCTTCTGGGTCAACTGCGTCATCGGCCTGGATATTGAAGAAAAGCCCTCAATGAAAGGTCTGTAATAGCCAGCCAAACCCAAGAAACTACGGATCTCCGAAACATTACTAGGTCGTTCCCAGTTAAGGACTAGCTCGATCTTACGCGGATCTATCGAAATACGTTGTGCAGATATGACATGACCCACAAAGCTAACTTTATCTAACCAATATTCACAATGACTAAACTTTGCATAAAGTTGTGAGTCTCTCAGTTTCTGCAACACCAACCTCAAGTTCTCCTTATTGTCAGGCCTCGTGCTCTAAACATAGTAAAAACACCAAAACACATGCGGAAGCTATCAAAAATCGGGTAAAATTTTCGCTTTTGGCCTGACGATTTAAAACAATATAATTTAAAATAATATGATACTCAAAATAGAATCCCAGTTTAGAAAAACAACAACAACAACAAAAATAGTATAGCATAAAATGAGAGTGCGGTATCGCCGCTCGCCCTCGCATCCTGGTAAGAAAACAAAGAAGCAACAACGAAAAAAGGCAATTGCTGCCGCAACTGAAATGGAATGTCATGCGTGTATGAAACATGCTGGAACACAAGAATATAAAATATGCAACGCAGCAACAAAACACAATAGGCATACACAGTCCTCAACCAGGACAACAACCAAGCACGACAATCCTACACAGCGCTCTCACAATTCATCCAAGCCAATTTCCACGCTGAATTATAAGCTCAAGATCCGTACCTTAATTCCTAGCTCAATTACCACAATACTAGGCCTGAGAAAACTGATTCCAACTTGTGAAACATACGCAAGATACAGGGAATCATCAACAACTACTCACGGCCAACCACAAAAATACACGGTTGGGAGTTCCACGCTCAACCAGCAACTATCACCCTAATACAACTCAACAGGGAGCTAATCACAGCTAGGAAACGAGATCTCAAAGCTAAAACCGAAGGCTACCTGCACGCACAAACACAATGTAGAAGATAACAGCTTCGCGATCTCTCTCCAACGAACGATAGACTCCAAAAATAGTATAGGGTGAAAGAGCTTTAAAAGAGGAGTCCAACGCTACCTCAAGCGAAAGAAATTATGGCCGGAAGCGACGGGAAATTACCGAAGAATCTCTCGGTGAACAGTAGCCGAGGGTTTGAGAAACAAAGAACAAATGTCGGGGGAAAATATTCTAAGTATGGGATCTGGTAAAATAAAACGAAGCCAAGCCATGATTCTTATATAGACGCGATAAATCTGTTTAATTATTCCACCGACAAAAACAGATCCCACCAGCAACGCTCGCTCGCGCTAACAACGCTCAAACCCCAAAACGACGGCGTCCAATACCACGGTGAAATCTGGAAAGCTAAACACAACGCTAGAAATCTCTCTAATGCTAAAACGACGTCACACAGGGCCACAGGTGAAATCTGAATGCTGGAGCTAAAAGCTGGACACTGAAATCTGCTCATTCAAACGCTAATTAACAAAAAAGATCTCTCCCTCCAGCTTTCACCAAACGACGCCGTAGCCACTTAACCAAACGACATCTTTTAGCCCTCACTACAAAAACAAGCGGCAGATCTCACAATCAGATCCTAGCGCTAAACACAATACCAGATCTCTCCTAAACGACAACGTTTCCACCTCGCGCTACAGGAACGCTGACCCGCGTTGACATCTGGTAAACAAACCAACCAGACTTCACCTCACACAAACAGATCTCACGCAAACAGACCTCACTCTAGCGCTAAACCACTACGTCGTCGCACCAACCCAAAACAAATCACGCTACCAGATTTCTCCCACACACGAGAAATCCAGAATTCACACAACGACGGCGTATGGTGATCTCGCGTTGCCAAATACGCGATGCAACCAGATTTCTCAAGAAATCCAAACAAATCTCACAACCATCAGATCTCACCAAAAACAGATTTCAACTCAAAAACACGAAAACTTCCAGAATTGCTTAAAATGTGATTTCCGACCCGAAAATACAAACCAAACTTCCAAACAGAGATCTGAACCACCAGTTATCTCCAAGAACCGATTAACTCCAACAAATTAATCTTAATTACATTTCAGGTCTCACATTTCTCCCCCACTAAAAAGGATTTCGTCCCCGAAATCAAACAACAATTCTGGCACAACAACACAGTAACAGCAAGATACAAACAGAACTCACCCAACACAAGGCCAAGAGTTCAAGATAACTAAGCAAACAATTAACAACAACTAGGGAAGAAATACAACTAAAAGCTACAACTACTGGAAATTTAGCTCAACAGCTACTCAAACAGATGCGACCACTCGCGCTGCATCTTTTCTTCTGGCTCCCAAGTAGCTTATTCCCTTCCATGTTTGCTCCACTGTACCATTACCAACGGAATGGTCTTATTTCTCAGCTGTTTCTCTTTTATTCCTAGGATCTGCAAGGGGTATTCTTGATAACTCAACGACTGATCTAGCTCAACCTCGTCAGTTCTAAGCACATGAGACGGATCTGGTTCATACTTCCTCAACATGGAAACATGGAAGACGTCATGAAGAGAAGACAACTCTGGCGGCAACAACAGCCGATACGCTAAAGGGCTATTCCTCTCAACAATCTCATACGGTCCGACGTAACGAGGGGCTAACTTAACCTTGGGTCCAAAGCGCATGACACTGCGAAACGGAGAAACCTTGAGAAATACACGATCACCAACCTGAAACTCAAGAGGTCGACGCCTCTTATTCGCATAACTGGCTTGGCGATCTTGGGCAGCCTTCATCCGTTGTCTAATAAGATCCACATGATCTTTCATTTGCTGCACAAAGTCAGGGGTAGATAGATGTTTCTCCCCCACTTCTTCCCAACATACCGGCGATCTGCACTTTCTGCCATACAAAGCCTCAAATGGCGCCATACCAATCGTCACCTGGTAGCTTTTATTGTACGAAAACTCAACCAAAGACAACGCGTCTTTCCAGCTACCTCCGAAACACAACATCTCGCAACATATCGTCCAACGTCTGGATAGTGCGCTCAGATTGGCCATCTGTCTGGGGGTGATACGGTGTGCTCATAGCCAATCTGGTACCCAAAGCTGTTTGCAAACTCTTCCAAAACCCGGAAGTAAACCTCGGATCTCGGTCGGAAACGATCGAAACAGGCACACCATGCAGTCTAACAACAAAATCAACGTACAGCTTTGCCATCTTCTTTAACGAGAAGGTCATCCCATAGGAAATAAAATGTGCAGACTTCGACAGACGGTCTACAACCACCCAAATAGCATCACATCCTCTGCTGGAACGAGGCAGATGCGTCACGAAATCCATAGCTATGTGCTCCCAATTCCATTGGGGCACTTTAAAATAGAACTCAACTCGATACAGCAAGTAACCACATAAATCAATTCGAAAGACAGATCCCCAAATACATGATAACACGGGGCATCCCATCCCCCAATACATATAATAAATAAATAAACTGGGACTCATGGATGCGGGGATCGACCAACTGAACTTCCACTCGGTCCAGCTTGGTTACCTGAAACTCCTGCAAATGGGTAACACAGACCCAAACAACAAAAGCAGGAAAAGAAATACGAGGTCAAGCCTCAGTACGAAGAGCTATCAAAGCAGAAAACATGCAACATGCTACAATCAATGCTATGAATGCATGAGGGCTATCAAAAAGTCGGATAGCTAGACCAGTCTATCAACTGGCAACCCAAATCAAGCCTCTATACCACGCACAGCCAATCAGCCGGTGGAAATCATCGGTCCGTGATCATCGGGGCCCGTCAACCCATCACAGCTCGG
>KQ986467.1:257078-281785 GCA_001598015.1 Dorcoceras hygrometricum
ACCAAAGACAACGCGTCTTGCCAGCTACCTCCGAAATCCAACACAACAGCTCGCAACATATCCTCCAACGTCTGGATAGTTCGCTCAGATTGGCCATCTGTCTGGGGATGATATGTTGTGCTCATAGCCAATCTGGTACCCAAAGCTGTTTGCAAACTCTTCCAAAACCTGGAAGTAAACCTCGGATCTCGGTCGGAAACAATCGAAACGGGTACACCATGCAGTCTAACAACAAAATCAACGTACAGCTTCGCCATCTTCTTCAATGAGAAGGTCATCCCATAGGGAATAAAATGTGCAGACTTCGACAGACGGTCTATAACCACCCAAATAGCATCGCATCCTCTGCTGGAACGAGACAAATGCGTCACGAAATCCATAGCAATGTGCTCCCAATTCCATTGAGGCACTTCCAAACTCTGCAACAGACCACCAGGTCTCATCCTTTCGGACTTAACCATCTGACAATTCAAACAACGAGCGACAAAACCAGCAACGTCACTCTTTAGACCAGCCCACCAAAAGTGCGGCTTCAAAGCATGGTACATCTTCCGTGCACCAGGATGAACACTATGTCTGCTACAGTGCGCTTCCCAAAGGATTTCCTCCTTCAAATCAATCAAATTGGGTGCAACCAACCTGCCCCGAAAACGCAAACAACCATCGGAAGAGACAAAATAATCCTCAAGTTCGCTAGCCCTGACCTTTAACTTCAACTCGTGGATAGACGGATCAGTCCTCTGAGCTGCTCGAATACTCGAAACAACCTGCGGTTCCACTTGGAAAGATGAAACCACAACACAATCCTCAGCTGGGTAGAATCTCCAACCCGTAGTGTTAATATGCTCTTGATCCTTAGAGATGTACAACGACGCAAGCATCTCACCAGCCTTCCTGCTCAAAGCATAGGCCACTACGTTCGACTTCCCAGGCTGATACTTGATCTCACAGTCAAATTCCTTTAGCAGCTCCATCCAACAACGTTGTCTCATGTTCAAATCGGGCTGCGAAAACAAATACTGCAAACTTGTGTGGTCGGAGTATACCACAAACAGCTCTCCATACAGATAGTGACGCCAGATCTTTAACGCAAAGACGACCGCTGCTAACTCCAAATCATGAACTGAGTAACGAGTCTCGTGCGGTTTGAACTGCCGCGAGGCGTACGCAATGACTCGACCATTTTGCATCAAAACACAACCCAATCCATTAAGCGAAGCATCAGAACAAACAACAAAACCACCTGAACCGGACGGCAGAGCCAACACAGGCGCAGTAGTCAACTTTTTCTTGAGCAGTTGAAAAGCATTATCGCACTGCTCAGTCCATACAAATCTCTTGTCCTCTGCGTCAGTTGAGTCATCGGCTTTGCTATACTTGAGAATCCCTCAATAAAGCGACGATAATAGTCAGCCAGACCCAAGAAACTGCGAATCTCAGAAACATTCCTGGGACGCTCCCAGTTCTAAACAACATCAACCTTACTAGGATCCACCAGAATCCCCTCGGCTGAAATCACATGTCCCAAGAATACGACGCAATCCAACCAGAACTCACACTTGGAAAACTTTGCATACAACAGCTGGTCTCTCAGCGTCTGAAGGACAATACAAAAATGCTCCTTGTGCTCCAAACGAGTCTTCAAATATACTAAGATGTCGTCGATGAACACGATACCAAACTGATCAATAAACTCACGGAAAACTCGGTTCATCAAATCCATAAAGACTGCAGGGGCATTAGTCAATCCAAACGGCATCACAAGAAACTCGAAATACCCATACCTCGTACGAAAAGCAGTCTTCGTGACATCTTGCTCCCTCACTCTCAGCTGATGGTACCCTGAACGAAGATCAATCTTTGAATACACCACAGAACCTTGCAACTGATCAAACAGATCATCGATTCACGGCAACGGGTACTTGTTCTTGACAGTACCTTTGTTCAACTGGCGAAAATCAATGCACATCCGCATCGAGCCATCCTTATTCTTCACAAACAAGATGGGCGCTCCCCATGGTGACATACTAGGTCGAATAAAACCTTTCACCAGCAAATCATCTAACTGCACTTTGAGTTCTCTCAACTCCGCAGGCGCCAGACGATAAGGAGCACGCGAAATCGGAGTTGTGCCAGGCACCAGCTCTCTGCTGAAGTCAATCTCCCGCCTCGGAGGAAAACCAGGAATCTCCTCCGGAAACACATTCGGGAAATGTCGCACCACGGGAACATCACTGAGCTGAACGCGGGAAGAATAAGACGCATCCAAAGCGTAGATCATAAAGCCAGCATTCCCCAAAGACAACAAACTAAACATCTCCATCGCTGAGACCAGGGGAATCTTCGATCTAGAGTCCTGGCCGTAGAAGTCCCACTTCTCGCCAGACAAAGGCCTAAAGCGCACAATTCCATGGAAACAGTCCACAGAGGCCCTATAGTTGGACAGAACATCCATCCCAACTATGCAATCAAAATCCCTCAACATCAAACGGATCAAGTTAGCTAACAGGACATGCTCACCAAAACGCAACACACCATCCAACAAAACCTCCTGGGAGAACAGGCTCACACCACCAGGGGTAGAAACAGAAACATCATCGTGCAAAGGGATGGTACACATACCATGCTCAACAATAAACGAATCAAAAATAAACGAATGCGATGCACCGGTGTCAAACAACACACGAGCAGGAAAGTCAAAGACAAGACATGTACCTACAATCACCCGGCTTCGTGTCTCCTCGGCCTGCTCCCTCGTAATGGCGTTAACCTGAGCATGCTGAGGTCCAGAGAAGAAAGGCTAAGACGATTGTCCGAATCGTGATGGACCAGGCTGCTGAAAAGGCCTAAACTTAGTTACACCCAAACGGGGCTGCTGAAAATGCTGAGAGCGGCCCCTAGACTGACCTCCACGACCCTGAGGCTGGGCCGCGGTCTGTTGTGATCCAGGTGACGGACAAACTCTAGCAAAATGCCCGTACTGACCACAAAGGTTGCAGGAGCCCTGCACACCAACACATTGCATTGAAGGATGATTTCCACCACAGAAGCCACAAAAATCAGCTCGAGAACCGCTTCTACTCGAGCTGCCTGAACCAGAAGAGCCAGAACACGACTTCTTCCTGAACTGATGACCACGAGGTCGAAACCTCTGACGGCCAGACTGCTGAGCCACCTGCTGCTGATGCTGCTGCTGCTGCGGCTGATGGGATGACTGGGAGGACTGCGCTCCCTGAATTGCAGGACGACTAACCTGTGCCGTCTGCTGCCTACGAGCACGAAGATTCTGCAAACCTTCCTTGATATCAATAGCAGTGTCACCTGCTTCAGCATAGCTCTTGGGTTTGCTGGTCAACACCATCTGATACAACTCTTCGTTCAAGAACTCAAGAAATCTAGTCCGCTTGGCCCTCTCCCGGCCAGAAACATGGGGAACGTACGCCAACAGAGAAGAAAACTTTCTAGCATACTCCCGAATAGTCATGGAACCCTGCTCCAGATGGTCGAACTCCGGCTCCCGGACGTTCACATAAGATTCCGGCACATACTCCTGTCGGAAGGTCTCGCAGAAACTGTCCCAAGAGATCCCAACACCGGTCTCCAACAAGGTACTCGAAGCGCCTCGCCACCAGCGCTCTGCTGCCTTCCTAAGCAAGAGGGTCGCTAAACTCAGTAGAAGATCATCATCGTACTGCACCCGATCAAAAAGACCAATGATGTTACGGAGCCACGAGTCCGCATCCTCACTAGACTCATCACCATTGAAGACTGGAGGGTTCATACGCTGAAACCGTGCTATAAAAACATCCATCCCCTCCGTAGGAGGTGCCGCAATCTCATCTTCCTCCTCGTTGCTAACACGAGTATGACTACGGGCACTACGCCTATCCTCATTCTGTCCTACTGATTCCTCAAACTGCCCCCTACCTCTACCACGACGTCTAGGCGGGATCTACGAAAACACTCAGCAAGATCAAGCAAAACAGAACAGATACGGCATAGATAGCATAAAACGCAGAAATATGCAGCACGTAGTCACATAGTCAAGCACATGAAACACACAGCACTGTGCCTAGACTCAAGTGTGATCAAAGAAATTGAGCTTATCCCAGCTTAAGCTCTGATACCAAATATGTCAGGCCTCGTGCTCTAAACAGAGTAAAAACACCAAAACACATGCGGAAGCTATCAAAAAGCTGGTAAGATTTTCTCTTTTGGCCTGACGGTTTAAAACAATATAATTTAAAATAATATGATACTAAAAATAGAATCCCAGTTTAAGAAAAACAACAACAACAACAACAACAGTATAGCATAAAACAAGTATCAGACTCCAACAACCAAATACACAAACGAAGCACAGGGCATCTCCCCGGCTAACTGGACCGATACATATAACTTGCTATACGCTACTGGGATACTCTAACCACCTCCTGGGGCACCTCCAGCTGGGCTAGCTCCACGACCAACTGAGTAACCTAGAAAACACAACAGGCAAGGAAAACAAACGAAGCCCCAGACGGACATGGGGTCAAACCCCGAGTACGGAGAGCAACTATAAAACAGCAGTAAACATCAAGAATGAAATGCAGATGCTATGCATGAGGAAGGAGACAACAACTCAACGAAATCTGCAATAGAATATGTGGCCACGGTGAGTGTAGGATATGTGGGTGCTACCCGACTCCTACTCTAACCACCTCCTGGGGCACCTCCAGCTGGGCTAGCTCCACGACCAACTGAGTAACCTAGAAAACACAACAGGCAAGGAAAACAAACGAAGCCCCAGACGGACATGGGGTCAAACCCCAGTACGGAGAGCAACTATAAAACAGCAGTAAACATCAAGAATGAAATGCAGATGCTATGCATGAGGAAGGAGACAACAACTCAACGAAATCTGCAATAGAATATGTGGCCACGGTGAGTGTAGGATATGTGGGTGCTACCCACTCACCCCTACTCACCCACCCTTACCAGATGCATCAACACCCAACCTATGAACTGTGGTAGCTAGCCACTCGGAGCATAGGGGAAATGAGAGTGCGGTATCGCCGCTCGCCCTCGCATCCTGGTAAGAAAACAAAGAAGCAACAACGAAACAAGGCAATGGCTGCCGCAACTAAAATGGAATGTCATGCGTGTATGCAAAATGCTGGAACACAAGCATATAAACATATGCAACGCAACAACAAAACACAATAGGCATTCACAGTCCTCAACCAGGACAACAACCAAGCACGACAATCCTACACAGCCATCTCACAATTCATCCAAGCCAAGTTCCACGCTGAATTATAAGCTCAAGATCTTAATTCCTAGCTCAATTACCACAATACTAGGCCTGAGAAAACTGATTCCAACCTGTAAAACATACGCAAGATACAGGGAATCATCAACAACTACTCACGGCCAACCAAAGAAGTACACGGCTGGGAGTTCCACGCTCAACAAGCAACTAATCACCCTAATACAACTCAACAGGGAGCTAAATCATATCTAGGAAACGAGATCTCAAAGCTAAAACCGAAGGCTACCTGCACGCACAAACACACTGTCGAAGATAACAGCTTCGTGATCTCTCTCCAGTGAACGATAGACTACGAAACTAGTATAGGGTGAAAGAGCTTTCCAAGAGGAGTCCAACGCTACCTCAAGCGAAATAAATGATGGCCGGAAGCGACGGGAAATTACCGGAGAAGCTCACGATGAACAGTTGCCGAGGGTTTGAGAATCAAAGAACGAATGTCGGGGGAAAATATTCTAAGTATGGGATCTGGTAAAATAAAACAAAGCCAAGCCATGCTTCTTATATAGACGCGAGAAATTTGTTTAATTATTCCACCGACAAAAACAGATCCCACCAGCAACGCTCGCTCGCGCTAACAACGCTCAAACCCCAAAACGACGTCGTCCAATACCATGGTGAAATCTGGAAAGCTAAACACAACGCTAGAAATCGCGCTAATGCTAAAACGACGTCACACAGTGCCACAGGTGAAATCTGAATGCTGGCGCTAAAAGCTGGACACTGAAATCTGCTCATTCAAACGCTAATTAACAAAACAGATCTCTCCCTCCAGCTGTTAGGTTCCTGTTTTTCGAAAGGAACTTAGCAGCCGTTGATTTAAAATGAATGATAAGAAATTTTCGTGCTGCTAAAACACTGGAGGTGCAATACCTCTGGTTCTTGAACACTTAAAAATACAGAGCACCGGAGACAGATCTGGTATGAATTAAAATCATGTGGAGAACATCAGAACTGAATCCTAATATTTTAAAACAACTCAAACAGATTTATGTACAACAGAAATCTGTTCGACTGTGCAAGTGTGCTAACTGTGTATGCCATCAAATGTTATGCGATGCTAAGATAAATGCAAGTGCTGAAAGCTTAAAGAATACAATACTCCATCGATTTGTTTCTGGATGTTCGGACTTCAATGTCCTACGTCTTCCCTTCTTCTGCCTCGGAAGGTTCCACTACAAGATTTGATCTATACATCGTGTACAGACCCGATCCCGCAACCAGCAGCTGCGAGAACTCCTAGAAACTATCTGCCCACGGCTGTTCACTCAGAACTTGTTTAACGTCTCTGTTCAAAGACTACATACACAGAGTTTAACGTCATCGTGCTTGGACTGAAACTGTTTGAAACAGGTTTTGATTCACTCGCTAATCAATTTAGTTCAACTCAAGAAATGTGCGATTGAATCTGTGTGTGAGATTGTTACAATGAAACCCTCAACTCTCTTTTTCTCACACACTAGGGAAATGCTCTACACAAGCTAATTCTAGCTCCGCTGTCAACTGCAATTAAGCTTTCTCTAGAGTGATAGTTGACAGCTTTGCTTCTGATTCATTTTCCCTCTGCTGGTGCACTGTGCAATCAATGTATTTCTGCAACAGCGCTCTGGTTATCTCCAACCAACATTCTTCCCAACAACCTGCTCTTCAATGGCGTTCTTCTCGTATATATAGCCTCTATTAAAATTCAAACCGTTGGACACAAAATTCTACCCGTTCAAATGTGTTCTGTAAAGTACCGACAGGGATTGTCCTTTGTGTCCTTTCTTTTGCAGGCTTCTTTGTCGTATTCAACATTTGAAATAAGCTCAGCAGTTGACATCCAGCTTTCGTAACTCTTCGTAATTTGTCAACTGCTTCGCTATTGGTTGAAACTTCAAATATTTCGACTGGTTATCTTGCGTCTGGTTTTCGCTCCTTTGCAATCCAGTCGACTGGTATAATTTCTTTTCCCTTTGCAACAACTTCGCATTTGGTTTTTCTTTTCATTGTGCTGCGACTGGTTTTCCAGACGTTGATATTGAAGTTCTTGCCACTGGATATACTGTAGCTACCTGCTGGTTATAACCATCACAAAGAGCATCTGCTGAATCTTTACCGCGAAGGCAAAACGCTGTCGTATCAACTTATTCAAACGACATCGTTTTCTATCGCTAACTCCAAGTACCAACTGCTGGTTGCACTGTAGCTCTCTGCTGATTGCTGATGTTACTGCTGACTTCATCATCGCTGATCCAGCTCTTGCGCTTCTTGACAACTGCTGATTGTGATGACTTCACTGCTGATGTCATCATCGCTGTTTCCAGATCTTGTTAGCGCTCCAGCTGGTTTTCTCGCACCAGCTGATCTTTCTTCATCTGCTGATTATGATGTCGTCAACTATGACATCATCATCGATGGTCCACTTAGATGTTCCAGCTGGTTCCCTTTTGATGTTCCAGCTGGTCCATCTTCCTCTTCTAGCGCTTGCAGCTGGTTCTTATCGTTCCAATTGGTTCACTATGCTCCAGCTGGTTCAACTTGGCCTCCGCCTGATTACGAACAACTGACTCAACTTTGGACATCTCCATTGCTAGTCCAGCTGCCTTTTACAATGATTAACCAAACCAGCTGCTGAACTTTATATTGTAAACCATCGACTGGACAGACTTCTACTACTGTTAATCTTCTTCTTCGATCCTAAAATCTGTACACTGAGTAGAATTATTAGAAACACAATAACAGGTTTTGTGTAATTCAAAACTTAATCAGGATCTGTCTAAACAGATCCATCAATCTCTCCCTTTTTGATTTACACAAAACCTTAAATAATCGATGCATGTTTTAACAATCTCTCCCTTTTTGTGGGAATCAAAAAGAGATTGAAAGCTGGTCTTCCCGAAATTTTAAATGAAAGCTCTCCCTACACTGTCTCAGCAAAAACAACATGACAGTAGGATTTTTGATTTTGGAAAACGAAAAGCATTTTGGGAAGAACCGAATGCAACAGTATGCTATGATTTTGAAAAACACGATTGAAACTGATGCAGATAGCTCAAATTAATAAAGACAAAGACGCCACTCTCCCTGTCTTTTATAACATAAGCTCAAATCATTTTAAAAACAAAGATTGAAGCACCAGCTGAAATTCCGCATAACAGAACATTTTTAAAAAAACATCAGAGCACTTAAAACATTATTTCAAATAACAATGTGCTACTGAGTTACTTATATATGAAGAACCAGTAAACAGATAAAAGCTCAGATTTTCATTCTCCTATTCCGTCCCATGTGCTTGTCACCGAGCCTTGCTCCAGATGATCTTACAGCACAACGAAGATAGAATCTTGGCATCCGCACGAAACTCGCGCATTCCGTGATAGTTCATCAAGAGAAAATCGGTTCTATATTAAAACAAATTAACTGGTTTTCATACGATAAGCTTCTCAAAACAGTTAAAAACATTAAAAAACATAGCACATGAGTTTTAAAATAAGTGCTCGTTCAAGAACATCCTGCTTTGAGACCAATTGTTAGGTCCCTGTTTTCGAAAGTAACTTAGAAGCCGCTGATTTAAAATGAATGATAAGAAATTTTCGTGCTGCTAAAACACTGGAGGTGCAATACCTCTGGTTCTTGAACACTTAAAAATACAGAGCACAAGAGACAGATCTGGTATGAATTAAAATCATGCGAAAAACACCAGAACTGAATCCTAATATTTTAAAACATCTCAAACAGATTTATGTACAACATAAATCTGTTCGACTGTGCAAGTGTGCTAACTGTGTATGCCATCAAATGTTATGCGATGCTAAGATAAATAAAAGTGCTGAAAGATTAAAGAATACAATACTCCATCGATTTGTTTCTGGAAGTTCGGACTTCAATGTCCTACGTCTCCCCTTCTTCCGCCTCGGAAGGTTCCACTAGAAGATTTGATCTATACATCGTGTACAGACCCGATCCCGCAACCAGCAGCTACGAGAACTCCTAGAAACTATCAGCCCACGGCTGTTCACTCAGAACTTGTTTAACGTCTCTGTTCAAAGACTACATACACAGAGTTTAACGTCATCGTGCTTGGACGGAAACTGTTTGAAACAGGTTTTGATTCACTCGCTAATCAATTTAGCTCAACTCACGAAATGTGCGAGTGAATCTGTGTGTGAGATAGTTACAATGAAACGCTCAACTCTCTTTTCTCACACACTAGGGAAATGCTCTACACAAACTAATTCTAGCTCCGCTGTCAACTGCAATTAAGCTTTCTCTAGAGTGATAGTTGACAGCTTTGCTTCTGGTTCATTTTCCCTCTGCTGGTGCACTGTGCAATCAACGTGTTTCTGCAACAGTTCTCTGGTTATCTCCAACCAACAGTCTTCCCAACAGCCTGCTCTTCAATGGAGTTCTTCTCGTATATATAGCCTCTATTCAAATTCAAACCGTTGGACACAAAATTCTTCCCGTTAAAATGTGTTCTGTAATGTACCGACAGGGATTGTCCTTTGTGTCCTTTATTTTGCAGGCTTCTTTGTCGTCTTCAACATTTGAAATAAGCTCACCAGTTGACATCCAGCTTTCGTAACTCTTCGTAATTTGTCAACTGCTTCGATACTGGTTGAAAATTCAAATATGTCGATTGGTTATCTTTCGTCTGGTTTTCGCTCCTTTGCAATCCAGTCGACTGGTATAATTTCTTTTCCCTTTGCAACAACTTCGCATCTGGTTTTTCTTTTCATTGTGCTGCGACTGGTTTTCCAGACGTTGATATTGAAGTGCTTTCGACTGGATATACTGTAGCTACCTGCTGGTTATAACCATCACAAAGAGCATCTGCTGAATCTTTAGCGCGAAGGCAAAACGCTGTCGTATCAACTTATTCAAACGACATCGTTTTGCTATCGCTAACTTCAAGTAACAACTGCTGGTTGCACTGTAGCTCTCTGCTGATTGCTGACGTCACTGCTGACTTCATCATCGCTGATCCAGCTCTTGCGTTTCTTGACAACTGCTTCTTGTGATGACTTCACTACTGATGTCATCATCGCTGTTTCCAGATCTTGTTAGCGCTCCAGCTGGTTTTCTCGCACCAGCTGATCTTTCTTCATCTGCTGATTATGATGTCGTTATCGATGACATCATCATCGATGGTCCACTTACATGTTCCAGCTGGTTCCCTTTTGATGTTCCAGCTGGTCCATCTTCCTCTTCTAGCGCTTGCAGCTGGTTCTTATCGTTCCAATTGGTTCACTACGCTCCAGCTGGTTCAACTTGCCTCCGCCTGATTACGAACAACTGACTCAACTTTGGACATCTCCATTGCTAATCCAGCTGCCTTTTACAATGATTAACCAAACCAGCTGCTGAACTTTATATTGTAAACCATCGACTGGACAGACTTCTACTACTGTTCATCTTCTTCTTCGATCCTAAAAACTGTACACTGAGTAGAATTATAGAAACACAATAACAGGATTTGTGTAATTCAAAACATAATCAGGATCTGTCTAAACAGATCCATCAATCTCTCCCTTTTTGATTTACACAAAACCTTAAATAATCGATGCATGTTCTAACAATTCTCCCTTTTTGTGGGAATCAAAAAGAGATTGAAAGCTGGTCTTCCCGAAATGTTAAATGAAATCTCTCCCTACACTGTCTCAGCAAAAACAACGTGACATTAGGATTTTTGATTTTGGAAAACGTAAAAGCATTTTGGGAAGAACCGAATGCAACAGTATGCTATGATTTTGAAAAACACGATTGAAACTGATGCAGATAGATTAATCGATGCATGTTCTAACAATTCTACCCGTTTTTGTGGGAATCAAAAAGAGATTGAAAGCTGGTCTTCCCGAAATGTTAAATGAAATCTCTCCCTACACTGTCTCAGCAAAAACAACGTGACATTAGGATTTTTGATTTTGGAAAACGAAAAGCATTTTGGGAAGAACCGAATGCAACAGTATGCTATGATTTTGAAAAACACGATTGAAACTGATGCAGATAGATCAAATTAATAAATACAAAGACGCCACTCTCCCTGTCTTTTATAACATAAGCTCAAATCATTTTAAAAACAAATATTGAAGCATCAGCTGAAATCCGCATAACAGAACATTTGAAAACTATCAGAGCATCAAAAATTTTTCAAATAGGCATGTGCTACTGAGTTACTTATATATGAAGAACCAGAAAACAGATAAAATCTCAGATTTTCATTCTCCTATTTCGTCCCATGTGCTTGTCACCGAGCCTCGCTCTAGATGATCTTACAGCACAACGAAGATAGAATCTTGGCATCCGCACGGAACTCGTGCATTCCGTGACAGTTCATCAAGAGAAAATCGGTTCTATATTAAAACAAATTAACTGGCCTTCATATGATAAGGTTCTCAAAACAGTTAAAAACATTAAAAAACATAGCACATGAGTTTTAAAATAAGTGCTCGTTCAAGAACAACCTGCTCTGAGACCAATTGTTAGGTCCCTGTTTTCGAAAGTAACTTAGCAGCCGCTGATTTAAAATGAATGATAAGAAATTTTCGCGCTGCTAAAACACTGGAGGTGCAATACCTCTGGTTCTTGAACACTTAAAAATACAGAGCACCGGAGAGAGATCGGGTATGAATTAAAATCATGCGGAAAACACCAGAACTGAATCCTAATATTTTAAAACAACTCAAACAGATTTATGTCCAACATAAATCTGTTCGACTGTGCATGTGTGCTAACTGTGTATGCCATCAAATGTTATGCGATGCTAAGATAAATGCAAGTGCTGAAAGCTTAAAGAATACAATACTCCATCGATTTGTTTCTGGAAGTTCGGACTTCAATGTCCTACGTCTCCCCTTCTTCCGCCTCGGAAGGTTCCACTAGAAGATTTGATCTATACATCGTGTACAGACCCGATCCCGCAACCAGCAGCTGCGAGAACTCCTAGAAACTATCAGCCCATTGTTGTTCACTCAGAACTTGTTTAACGTCTCTGTTCAAAGACTACATACACAGAGTTTAACGTCATCGTGCTTGGACGGAAACTGTTTGAAACAGGTTTTGATTCACTCGCTAATCAACTTAGCTCAACTCACGAAATGTGCGAGTGAATCTGTGTGTGAGATTGTTACAATGAAACGCTCAACTTTCTGTTTCTCACACACTAGGGAAATTCTCTACACAAGCTAATTCTAGCTCCGCTGTCAACTGCAATTAAGCTTTCTCTAGAGTGATAGTTGACAGCTTTGCTTCTGGTTCATTTTCCCTCCGCTGGTGCACTGTGCAATCAGCGTATTTCTGCAACAGCGCTCTGGTTATCTCCAACCAATAGTCTTCCCAACAGCCTGCTCTTCAATGGCGTTCTTCTCGTATATATAGCCTCTATTCAAATTCAAACCGTTGGACACAAAATTCTTCCCGTTCAAATGTGTTCTGTAAAGTACCGACATGGATTGTCCTTTGTGTCCTTTCTTTTGCATGCTTCTTTGTCGTCTTCAACATTTGAAATAAGCTCAGCAGTTGACATCCACCTTTCGTAACTCTTCGTAATTTGTCAACTGCTTCGCTACTGGTTGAAACTTCAAATATTTCGACTGGTTATCTTGCGTCTGGTTTTCGCTCCTTTGCAATCCAGTCGACTGGTATAATTTCTTTTCCCTTTGCAACAACTTCGCATCTGGTTTTTCTTTTCATTGTGCTGCGACTGGTTTTCCAGACGTTGATCTTGAAGTGCTTGCGACTTGATATACTGTAGCTACCTGCTGGTTATAACCATCGCAAAGAGCATCTGCTGAATCTTTAGCGCGAAGTCAAAACGCTGTCGTATCAACTTATTCAAACGACATCGTTTTGCTATCGCTAACTTCAAGTACCAACTGCTGGTTGCACTGTAGCTCTCTGCTGATTGCTGACATCACTGCTGACTTCATCATCGCTGATCCAGCTCTTGCACTTCTTGACAACTGATGATTGTGATGACTTCACTGCTGATGTCATCATCGTTGTTTGCAGATCTTGTTAGCGCTCCAGCTGGTTTTCTCGCACCAACTGATCTTTCTTCATCTGCTGATTATGATGTCGTCACCGATGACATCATCATCGATGGTCCACTTAGATGTTCCAGCTGGTTCCCTTTTGATGTTCCAGCTGGTCCATATTCCTCTTCTAGCGCTTGCAGCTGGTTCTTATCGTTCCAACTTGTTCACTATGCTCCAGCTGGTTCAACTTGGCCTCCGCCTGATTACGAACAACTGACTCAACTTTGGACGTCTCCATTGCTAATCCAGCTGCCGTTTACAATGATTAACCAAACCAGCTGTTAAACTTTATATTGTAAACCATCGACTGGACAGACTTCTACTACTATTCATCTTCTTCTTCGATCCTAAAATCTGTACACTGAATAGAATTGTTAGAAACACAATAACAGGTTTTGTGTAATTCAAAACTTAATCAGGATCTGTCTAAACAGATCCATCACCAGCTTTCACCAAACGATGCCGTAGCCACTTAACCAAACGACATCGTTTAGCCCTCACTATAAAAACACGCGGCAGATCTCACAATCAGATCCTAGCGCTAAAAACAATACCATATCTCTCCTAAACGACAACGTTTCCACCTCGCGCTACAGGAACGCTGACCTGCGTTGACATTTGGTAAACAAACCAACCAGACTTCACATCACACAAACAGATCTCACGCAAACAGACCTCACACTAGCGCTAAACCACAACGACGTTGCACCAACCCAAAACAAATCACGCTACCAAATTTCTCCCACACACGAGAAATCCAGACTTAACACAACGACGGCGTATGGTGATCTCGCGTTACCAAATACGCGATGCAACCAGATTTCTCAAGAAATCCAAACAAATCTCACAACCATCAGATCTCACCAAAAACAGATTTCAACTCAAAAACACGAAAACTTCAAGAATTGCTTAAAATGTGATTTCCGACCCAAAAATACAAACCAAACTTCCAAACAGAGATCTGAACCACCAGAAATCTCCAAGAACCGATTATTTCCAACAAATTAATCTTAATTACATTTCAGGTCTCACACTTATGCTCTCTATAGCTCCTCGAGTACACCAGGATATCATCTATGAAGACAACCACAAAATGACCTATATACTCACTAAAAATGCGATTCATCAAATCCATAAAGACAGCAGGAGCATTCGTCAATCCAAACGACATCACAAGAAACTCATAATGCCCATATCTAGTCCGGAACGCTGTCTTCGCAACGTCAGCATCTCTAATCCGCAACTGAAGATCGCAGATCAATCCTGGAGTACACTGTCGATCCATGCAGCTGATCGAACAGATCATCAATTCTCGGTAATGGATACTTGTTCTTGATCGTCGCTTTATTCAACTGACGAAAATCAACACACATCCTCATAGATCCATCTTTCTTCTTCACGAATAGAATCGGAGCTCCCTAAGGAGACATACTTGTCCTAATAAAACATTTCTCTAGAAGATCACTCAACTGATCCTTGAGTTCCTTCAACTCAGCTGGCGGCAATCGATAAGGAGTTCTCAAAATCGGGGCTGTCCCCGACACCAACTCAATGCTGAAGTCAATCTCTCGTCTTGGTGGAATCCAAGAATATCATCCGGAAAAACATCTGAGAACTCTCGAGCAATAGTGACATCATTCAACTCTATCCACGATTCTTGGGAAATATCCAAGGCATAGATAATGAACCCTGAATTCTCTAGCCACAACAGACTAACCATCTCCATGGCAGACACTAGTGGAATTTTTCGATCGCGAGTCAACACCGTACGACAAGAAACAGATCGAAAGCGTGTTAGAAATTGTTATACATGCGTGGATCTCAATAACAAACATGGATCCAATCAATTCACACATAAATCATGAAACATCATTTAAAAATAGCATAATATGATTTCAATGGTGAGAAAAAAGGGAGAATAGAGCGTGCCTTTTTGAAGAATTTACGTAGACTATGAGATGGGAAGAACCATAGATCAAAACCGAAGAAAACCAGAGAATCACGAAAAACTAAAACAGATAATATTCCAACATTCCTCAATTCTCATCAAGAGCCTTTAACCAAGAGTGCAAAAATAACTCAAAAACAAATTAGCAAGCTAGAGGATTACCTGAATTAATACTGCATATGCTCAAATAGATGAGGGTGTCTCATCTTCTCTTCAACCTCCCAGGTAGCTTCCTCTCTGCCATGCTTGCTCCATTGGACCATCACCAACGGAATAGTCTTGTTTCTCAGTTGCTTCTCCTTTCTATCCAAAATCTGCACTGGATATTCAACATCACTCAGGGTTGAATCCAGCTCAACTTCTTCGGTCCTCAGCACATGGGAAGGATCTGGCTCATATTTTCTCAAAATTGGATACGACAAGGATCCAATCCTCTCAATAATCTCGAATGGTCCAAAAAATCTAGGAGCTAACTTACCCTTAAGCATGAAACTCATCACGCTCTTGAAAGGAGAAACTTTTAGAAACACTCGGTCGCCAACTTGAAACTCCAAAGGCATGCGCCTCTTATTAGCATAGCTAGCTTGACGATCTTGTGCAGCCTTCATTCTGCTTCGAATCAGCTCAACCTGATCCTTCATATGCTGCACAAAATCAGGGGTAGCAGCTGCCTCTCACCAACTTCTTCCCAACAAATAGGCGATCTACACTTAAGACCATTCAAAGCTTCGAACGGTGCCATCCCGATAGTCACTTGGTAGCTATTATTATACGAAAAATTCTATCAGGGATAAAGAATCCTGCCAGCCATCACTGAAATTCAACATAATTTCTAGCAGCATATCCTCCAAAGTTTGAATGGTCCTCACAGATTGGCCATCTGTCTCAGGGTGATAAGCTGTACTCATAGCCAATCTCGAACCCATCACTGCTTGCAATCCCTTCCAAAATAGCAGCATATCCTCCAAAGTTTGAATGGTCCTCACAGATTGGCCATCTGTCTCAGGGTGATAAGCTGTACTCATAGCCAATCTCGAACCCATCACTGCTTGCAATCCCTTCCAAAATTGGGAAGTAAATCTTGGATCTCTGTCGAACAATATCAAAACCGACACTCCATGCAATCTAACCACATGGTCAACGTACAGTCTCGCCATTTTCTTCATGGAACACCTCACATCATAGGGAATGAAATGCGCTGACTTCGAAAGCCTGTAAATAACAACCCAAATCGCATCACATCCCTTGCTCGAACGAGGTAGATGAGTCACAAAATCCATGGCGACGTGCTCCCAATTCCATTTAGACACTTCTAAACTCTGTAGCAATCCACCAGGTCTCATCCTCTCGGCCTTGACCTGTTGGAAGTTCAAGCATCGAGCTACAAATCCGAAGATATCATTCCTCATTACTTCCCACCAGTAGTGCGACTTCAAGGCATTGTACATCTTCATCTCGCCCGGATGCAAACTATAACGACTACAATGAGCCTCATTCAAGATGGATTCTTTTAGATCAATCATGTTTGGAACCACCAATCGACCATGAAATCTCAGGCATCCATCAGAATAAACAGAAAAATCTTCCAACTGACCATTCTGGGTTTTAATCTTCAACTCATGAATGTACGGGTCAGTCCTCTGCACTGCTCTAATGTCTGCCACAATCTGTGGTTCAACCTGAAAATAAGAAACCACGAAGTACTGATCATCTTGCTGAAAACGCCATCCAGAAGTCCCCAAATTCTCATGGACTTTGGATATACTCAACGACGTCAACAACTCCGGTTGAGCTTTTCTACTCAAAGCATCTGCCACTAAGTTCATTTGCCCAGGCTAATACTGAATCTCACAGTCAAAATCCCTGAGCAACTCCATCCAACGATGCTGCTTCATGTTCAGATCTGACTGAGTGAAGATGTACTTCAAACTCTTGTGGTCTGTGTACACCACAAACTGCTCACCATACAAGTAGTGACACCAAATATTCAAGGCAAAATCGATAGCAGCCAACTCCAAATCGTAAACGGGATATCTCGTCTCATGAGGCTTCAACTGTCGAGACGCATAAGCTATCACTCGCCCATTCTGCATCAATACACAGCCCAAACCACTCAGAGAAGCATCGAAACAAACCACAAACCCTCCAGGACCCGAAGGTAAAGCCAACAAAGGAGCAGTAGTCAACTTCTCTTGAGCAACTGAAAACTCGAATCACACTCGTCTGTCCACAAAAATCTTCTATCCTTCTGGGTCAACTGTGTCATCGGCCTGGCTATTGAAGAAAAATCCTCAATGAAACGTCTGTAATAGCTAACCAAACCCAAGAAAATACGGATCTCCGGAACATTCCTAGGTCGTTCTCAGTTAAGGAGTAGCTCGAACTTACTCGGATCTACAGAAATACCTTGTGCAGATATGACATGACCCAAAAAGATAACTTAATCTAAAAAATATTCACACTGACTAAACTTTGCATAAAGTTGTGAGTCTCTCAGTTTCTGCAACACCAACCTCAAGTGCTCCTTATGATCTCTATAGCTTCTCGAGTACACCAGGATATCATCTATGAAGACAACCACAAAATGACCTATATACTCACTACTAATACGATTCATCAAATGCATAAGACATCAGGAGCATTCGTCAATCCAAACGTCATCACAAGAAACTCAGAATGCCCATATCTAGTCCGGAACTCTGTCTTCACAACGTCAGCATTTGTAATCCGCAACTAAAGATCGCAGATCAATCCTGGAGTACACTGTCTATCCCTGCAGCTGATCGAACAGATCATCAATTCTCGGCAATGGATACTTGTTCTTGGTCGTCTCTTTATTCAAATTCCGAAAATCAACACACATCCTCATAGATCCATCTTTATTCTTCACGAAGAGAATCGGAGCTCCCCAAGGCGACATACTTGGCCTAATAAAACCTTTCTCTAAAACATCACTCAACTGATCCTTGAGTTCCTTCAACTCAGCTGGCGCCAATCGATAAGGAGTTCTCGAAATCGGGGCTGTCCCCAACACCAACTCAATGCTGAATCAATCTCTCGTCTTGGAGGAATCCAAGAATATCATCCGGAAAAATATCTGGGAACTCTCGAGCAATAGGGACATCATTCAACTCAATCCACGATTCTTGGGAAACATCCAAGGCATAGATAATGAACCCTGAATTCT
Organism: Dorcoceras hygrometricum; assembly: GCA_001598015.1. Taxonomy (NCBI): domain Eukaryota; kingdom Viridiplantae; phylum Streptophyta; class Magnoliopsida; order Lamiales; family Gesneriaceae; genus Dorcoceras; species Dorcoceras hygrometricum. Next base: position 275,540 of record KQ986467.1, read on the forward strand.
CTAGCCACAACAGACTAAACATCTCCATGGCAGACACTAGTGGAATGTTCGATCGCGAGTCAACACCGTACGACAAGAAACAGATCAAAAGCGTGTTAGAAATCGTTAACATGCGTGGATCTCAATAACAAACATGGATCCAATCAATTCACACATAAATCATGAAACATCATTTAAAAATAGCATAATATGATTATAATGGTGAGAAAAAAGGGAGAATAGAGCGTGCCTTTTTGAAGAATTTACGTAGACTATGAGATGGGAAGAACCATAGTTCAAAACCGAAGAAAACCAGAGAATCACGAAAAACTAAAACAGATAATATTCCAACATTCCTCAATTCTCATCAAGAGCCTTTAACCAAGAGTGCAAAAATAACTCAAACACAAATTAGCAAGCTAGAGGATTACCTGAATTAATACTGCGTATGCTCAAATAGATGAGGCCACTCGTGTCTCATCTTCTCTTCAACCTCCCAGGTAGCTTCCTCTCTGCCATGCTTGCTCCATTGGACCATCACCAACGGAATAGTCTTGTTTCTCAGTTGCTTCTCCTTTCTATCCAGAATCTGCACTGGATATTCAACATAACTCAGGGTTGAATCCAGCTCAACTTCTTCGGTCCTCAGCACATGGGGAGGATCTGGCTCATATTTTCTCAACATTGACACATGAAACACATCATGCATCTATGACTCAGCAGGTATTTGCAATCGATACGACAAGGATCCAATCCTATCAATAATCTCGAATGGCCCAAAAAATCTAGGAGCTAACTTACCCTTAAGCCTGAAACTCATCACGCTCTTGAAAGGAGAAACTTTTAGAAACACTCGGTCGCCAACTTGAAACTCCAAAGGCATGCGCCTCTTATTAGCCTAGCTAGCTTGAAGATCTTGTGCAGCCTTCATTCTGCTTCGAATCAGCTCAACCTGATCCTTCATATGCTGCACAAAATCAGGGGTAGCAGCTGCCTCTCACCAACTTCTTCCCAACAAATAGGCGATCTACACTTTCGACCATTCAAAGCTTCGAACGGTGCCATCCCGATAGTCACTTGGTAGCTATTATTATACGAAAAATTCTATCAGGGATAAAGAATCCTGCCAGCCATCACTGAAATTCAACATAATTGCTAGCAGCATATCCTCCAAAGTTTGAATGGTCCTCACGGATTGGCCATCTGTCTCAGGGTGATAAGCTGTACTCATAGCCAATCTCGAACCCATCGCTGCTTGCAATCCCTTCCGAAATTGGGAAGTAAATCTTGGATCTCTGTCGAACATTATCAAAACCGACACTCCATGCAATCTAACCACGTGGTCAACGTACAGTCTCGCCATTTTCTTCATGGAACACTTCACATCATAGGGAATGAAATGGGCTGACTTCGAAAGCCTGTCAATAACAACCCAAATCGCATCACATCCCTTGCTCGAACGAGGTAGATGAGTCACAAAATCCATGGCGACATGCTCCCAATTCCATTTAGACACTTCTAAACTCTGTAGCAATCCACCAGGTCTCATCCTCTCGGCCTTGACCTTTTGGAAGTTCAAGCATCGAGCTACAAATCCGAAGATATCATTCCTCATGCCTTCCCACCAGTAGTGCGACTTCAAGGCATTGTACATCTTCATCTCGCCCGGATGCAAACTATAAAGACTACAATGAGCCTCATTCAAGATGGATTCTTTTAGATCAATCATGTTTGGAACCACCAATCGACCATGAAATCTCAGGCATCCATCAGAAGAAACAGAAAAATCTTCCAACTGACCATTCTGGGCTTTAATCTTCAACTCATGAATGTACGGGTCAGTCATCTGCGCTGCTCTAATGTCAGCCACAATCTGTGGTTCGACCTGAAAATAAGAAACCACGAAGTACTGATCATCTTGCTGAAAACGCCATCCAGAAGTCCCCAAATTCTCATGGACTTTGGATACACTCAACGACGTCAACAACTCCGGTTGAGCTTTTCTACTCAAAGCATCTGCCACTAAGTTCATTTGCCCAGGCTAATACTGAATCTCACATTCAAAATCCCTGAGCAACTCCATCCAATGATGCTGCTTCATGTTCAGATCTGACTGAGTGAAGATGTACTTCAAACTCTTGTGGTCTGTGTACACCACAAACTACTCACCATACAAGTAGTGACACCAAATATTCAAGGCAAAATCGATAGCAGCCAACTCCAAATCGTGAACGGGATATCTCGTCTCATGAGGCTTCAACTGTCGAGACGCATAAGCTATCACTCGCCCATTCTGCATCAATACACAGCCCAAACCACTCAGAGAAGCATCGAAACAAACCACAAACCCTCCAGAACCCGAAGGTAAAGCCAACAAAGGAGCAGTAGTCAACTTCTCTTGAGCAACTGAAAACTCGAATCACACTCGTCTGTCCACAAAAATCTTCTATCCTTCTGGGTCAACTGCGTCATCGGCCTGGCTATTCAAGAAAAACCCTCAATGAAACGTCTGTAATAGCTAACCAAACCCAAGAAAATACGGATCTCCGAAACATTCCTAGGTCGTTCTCAGTTAAGGACTAGCTCGACCTTACTCGGATCTACAGAAATACCTTGTGCAGATATGACATGACCCAAAAAGATAACTTTATCTAACAAATATTCACACTGACTAAACTTTGCATAAAGTTGTGAGTCTCTCAGTTTCTGCAACAACAACCTCAAGTGCTCCTTATGATCTCTATAGCTTCTCGAGTACACCAGGATATCACCTATGAAGACAACCACAAAATGACCTATATACTCACTACTAATACGATTCATCAAATGCATAAGACATCAGGAGCATTCGTCAATCCAAACGGCATCACAAGAAACTCATAATGCCAATATCTAGTCCGGAACGCTGTCTTCGCAACGTCAGCATCTCTAATCCGCAACTAAAGATCGCAGATAAATCATTGCGTACACTGTCTATCCCTGCAGCTGATCGAACAGATCATCAATTCTTGGCAATGGATACTTGTTCTTGGTCGTCTCTTTATTCAAATTCCGAAAATCAACACACATCCTCATAGATCCATCTTTCTTCTTCACGAAGAGAATCGGAGCTCCCCAAGGCGACATACTTGGCCTAATTAAACGTTTCTCTAAAACATCACTCAACTGATCCTTGAGTTCCTTCAACTCAGCTGGCGCCAATCGATAAGGAGTTCTCGAAATCGGGGCTGTCCCCAACACCAACTCAATGCTGAATCAATCTCTCGTCTTGGAGGAATCCAAGAATATCATCCGGAAAAATATCTAGGAACTCTCGAGCAATAGGGACATCATTCAACTCTATCCACGATTCTTGGGAAACATCCAAGGCATAGATCATGAACCCTGAATTCTCTAGCCACAACACACTAAACATCTCCATGGCAGACACTAGTGGAATTTTTGATCGCGAGTCAACACAGTAGATGTGACGCCCGAACCCAACGAGGCCACGAGAATTGGGTAAATAAAAATTTTTGAATAAAAGAAGGGCTAAAAGATAATTTGTTATAAGCTGCATTTCTTATAACTCGAAAGAAACCAAACACAAGACAAAATCGAAGATCAGCAGGTACTTAAGTTCGCGCGCTACAGCTAAAACATTTGCGGAAAACAGAGTATTTCATATAACTTTGCAATTGAGGTTTACAACAGCTGATATTCTATGTAAATATACAACCATTGCTACTGATTTAATACAGTATAACTTAATAAAAATGATACAACTTAGACACGGAAAACGTAGGCCTTGGATAAACACAACGCCACCCATCTGCTGATTTCGAGTTTCACCTGCTGTTCCTCCACCAGTTGTCGTACCTGCACCATTTTAAAAGCTAGTGAGCCTAAAGGCTCAGCAAGTAAAATCTAAATAGTAACAATTTCATAAAACGCAGGCAGACATCTGTGCAATGCATATGTTAAGGAACTTCAATATACAATGTCATTTTCGTAAACATTTCAGTAAACATTCAATGGCAGAAACAGGGGATGATAGCCCAGCTTCTCATTTCTTTCAATTTCATTTTCAGTTGATCATGGCATATAAGTTCTATGTGGTCCAGTTTGCACTTTGATCAAAATGACTCCCGATATCAGTTTTAGCATATAGCTCATATGAAAGGGCAGTCGACATCTTCGACAACTGCTCACCCTTCTCCTTGGTGACCGTAACTATTTATGCCATAATCTAAAACATCTTTTGTTCCTTAACAATCTTTTCTTTAAAAATTCCTGTAAATCATCGGGTTCCATCATTTTAAACATTTGCTTCCCATTTTAAAACTTTACTGAGTATTGAATTCGACTTTGGAAACATATCGTTAAACTGGAACTGGTTGAAAGAAAACCAGTCGCAAGGAATAGTACCAGTCGCAAAACTAATACCTGCTGAAATAAATAGTACCAGTCGCAAGACTAATACCTGCTGAAATGAATAGTACCTGTCGCAAGACTAATACCAGCTGAAATGAATAGTACCAGTCACAAGACTAATACATGCTGAAATGAATAGTACCAATCGCAACAAATAGGAACTAGTCGCAAGAAATGAATAGTACCAGTCGCAAGACTAATACCTGCTGAAATGAATAGTACCAGTCTCAAGACTAATACATGCTGAAATGAATAGTACCAGTCGCAACAAATAGGAACCAGTCGCAACAAGAATCCAGTCGCGAGATCTTTTAAATAAATATAAAGTGAAACGATGTCGTTGGGGTGATCAGCAGATGAAATAACAAGACTACCTGCTGATCTTTCTATGACTTAAGGGAACGACGTCGTTAGCGCGTCGATGAGTCGCAAGAAATACGCTACTCGATCAGCTGTAAGAAAAACGCTAACACGTGTATACAAATCAATAGTACCAGTCGCAAGACTAATACCAGCTAAAGTGAACAGTATCTAAAACGAATAAAGCAACTTCTGAATTCTAACAAAAGAAATACAGCTGCTGAATTTAAAATCACAATGCAGCAGCTGATTCCTAATCAAAGGAAAACAACTGCTGATATTAATAAGGAAGGACGCATCTGCTGATGAACAGTGCATCTGCTGAAATTTACGAAGACGCTTGTAATATCAAAACAATGATTTCGCCACCAGCCGTCGCCTATTAAACCAGACTTTATACTGATTCAACTAACAACTACTGATTACAAAACCATCAAATTTCGACATTACAACTAGAGGAAAAACATTCGTAAACGCTATAACCATACAGCTGCTGAATCTTAACAAGTAGATACAGCTGCTGGATGCATAACTCAACATTTGTAATATCAAAACAACAACGATGTTATCAGCTGTTGCCTATCAAACCATACCAATGATTCAACCAGCAACTACCAATTACACAGTTATCCAATTCTAATATTACAGCTACTGTATGAAGAACTTTCATAGCATTTCTGGAAATAAATTCGAATCCTCAGTACACATAAAACTTCATAAACTTTCTAAAAACATACTGGAAGCATCATAAATATCAAAACATCATTTTCGAACCCATCGTTCCTTACTTATCATGTCTAAATCCTTTAAAACATGAACTTTAAATGTATCCATAACATACAGGCAAGAAGATCCATTAAAACACAATATATGCTTCAAATGGTGTAGAAAAGATCAGCTTTTACGTGCCTTAATTGAAGCTTTGCAACAACAGCAAATTCCTGCAGAAATCCTCCCTTTGAGCAACGCACGAACTCTTCTGAAAGTTCTTTGAAGAACACTTTAAAACTTTACTTTGCAAATGATGAAAAGCTTACTTTGGAAACAGGTTTTTTTATGAAAGGGATTAGTGGCATGCTACTTGTGAAATCAAGCATGACACACCTTTGAAATTTAGTAAAATTTCCCTCATATCATTTTAATTTGTAAAATACCAAACCTTCTCTTAAAGAAATCATTTCACCTCCTTAAAACATCTTTTAATAGATTTAGAACCAGCTCGTGCATCGCTACTTGGAGTCACCTGCTGGAACCAGCCGCAGCGCATCTTAACTGTTGATATGAACAATTCAGCAGATACATAATATTTAAAATTGCCAAAATGGCCCATATGATTTATGAAATGCATAAATATGGTCCTAGGGATTTTGGGGCGTTACAACTCTACCCTCCTTATTGAAATTTCGTCCTCGAAATTTACGTACCAAATAAATATGGGTAAAGACTTAGCATATCAGCTTCTGTTTCCCAAGTTGCTTCTCGCTCCGACTGGTT
>KQ986467.1:301106-331425 GCA_001598015.1 Dorcoceras hygrometricum
TGCCCAACGGATCATGGTAAGAGCGTCTAGCAACATCGCCCCATGATCTCCTAGATATCACTGATAGTGCCTTCAAGAACCAGTTGGTCGTGGTTAGCGTACAGTACGGTACTTACAATCCATATATCCCGATCAGATCAACGACCATTGGTAAATCGAGAGTCGCTATAGATCCGATAGCTATACATACATCTTGGAGATCAAATAGTGACATCGCGTGTGTAACTAGGTAAACACATTTGCCTAAAACACTTCTATTACTCTGGCCAGAGATTTATACACTATTATCCCCTCAGATAGCATAGGATATCCACGCATGTCTGTGAGCGGTGAATCCTCGACAACGATGCATCGACTCTTACATGAATCGGGGTCTCACCCAATCCCGACGCCTTATGACCCAAGTGAGTCGACAAACGGGTCAAAGTGAGACGCCTATCATGTAGAGTCTCAATGACGTTTCGAGTCTTGAGGACTAATCAGTACAACCAAGACCTCGGACTTATCCACTCGACAAATGGTAACCACTTGGAAAGTCCGAACGAGGATAGTTCGATAGACACCAGGTCACTATATATATACATGCTCAGAACATCACAATGTTCCCTACCAATGAAACATGGTACTTCGCATCGCAGATACTAGTCTCTAGCTCGGGCGGCCTTATCCTCATTTTAACGGCCCAATCGACTAGGAACATTTTCAGAATACACAGTGACTATTAGATGTGTTTAATGATAGCCGTCATACCCACTATCACATTTAACATACACTTTAGTGCATTCTAGATCTTTACTCAACGCAATTGTTAATCATCATACGACACAATGAATGTAAAGAATGCCATATAAATAAATGCGAATATCATATATAAAGATTGTTTCATACAAGAGTCTATAAACCCACACGCCACAAGTTGGCTAGTTGGGCATCTACTCTAACAATCTCCCACTTGCCGTAAAGCCAACTACTCATCAGACGCAGTCCCATTGTTTCGCGATGTTTTTCAAACAACGGTCCAGGCAAGGGCTTCGTAAGTGGATCAGCAACGTTGTCCGCAGAGGCGACTCTCTCAACTGCTATGTCACCTCTAGCCACAATATCCTGGATTATGTGGTATTTCCTCAGTATGTGTTTGGATCTTTGGTGAGACCTAGGCTCCTTTGCTTGCACAACGGCACCCGTGTTGTCGCAGTACACCGGGACTGGACCAACTCCATTTGGAATGACGCCCAACTCTTGGACGAAATTCCTTATCCACGGCACCCGTGTTGTCGCAGTACACCGGGACTGGACCAACTCCATTTGGAATGACGCCCAACTCTTGGACGAAATTCCTATCCAAACGACCTCCTTAGCAGCAGCTGATGCAGCGATGTACTCAGCCTCAGTGGTTGAATCCGCGATGGTGTCTTTCTTGGAACTCTTCCAAGAGACAGCACCACCATTGAGCATGAATACAAATCCAGAGGTGGATTTCTAATCATCCACGTCACACTGGAAGCTAGAATCAGTGTAGCCTTCCAGTTTCAGTTCACCACCCCCATAGACCATGAACATATTCTTAGTCCTTCGTAAGTACTTAAGAATATCCTTCACAGCCTTCCAATTACGTAAGTCCTCACACCAGGACTAGGCTTTTGGGCTTAGAATTAGTGGGCCAGTCTATTGAACCTGTCCTTGACCGGGGGAGAAAATATAGAAGCCCGTAAATATATATTTAATTATATATGTAGTATTTTATGTATATGAATATGCATTTGTTTAAAGAAAATTAACTATATATTGATGGGCTAAACCTTTTAAGTTGCATATTTTATGACGATCACGCATCATGAAAGTTGTATGAAATGTTAAAGGCTTGTAAGAAAAGAAAATATTTTTGAGTGGTTGAAGTGGTTTGTGGCAAGTAACGATGAACAGAATCGGGATACCGGGCCCGATGAACCTCTGTTAATGTTCTAATGAGCTTATGGATCCATGTATTCACGGCATGGTGAAGTGGCAGCATAGAGGTGTGAGGGATCCCAAGGTAAGGTCGGGTGAACCGCATCACCACGTACATTGGTTTTTATGATTGATCAATCGTTAATGTATAATGACCCACACATCATGGATACGACTCACACGTCTTTTATGTTATGTCATGTTCATTCCTCATTATGTTATGATATACGATTATGTATTGTTACGATCGCTTTTGAGCCATGATTTACGATCATTCATGCATGCACGTTTTTTTAAGTTATTTTATATGCTTGTGTGCGGTATTATTATATGTACTTTGTTATTATCAGATAGAGCATGTTGGGCCTTAAGGCTCCCTAGGTTTAAATGGTGCAGGTGATCCTGAAGTCGATTTTATGCCGACTGATAGTGAGGATCTCTGATCTTCCGCTGCAGCTGCTACCCTCGTGACCACTCAGATGCTTTTATATTATTTTATTAGACAGATTACCGCAACAATTTATTTATTATGATTTTATGACAGAATAAATGATGTGATTTTTGAGATATTTATTTATTTATGTTTTAAAGTGATGTTGAGGAAGAATTTTAATCGTTGACAGATATATTTTAAAGAATGTATTTTTAAACTGATGTTGAGAAAAGATTTTAAGAGTTGAATTATAATTTTAAAGAATGTTTATTCCGCATTTTATTTTTAAAAAAAAATTTCTAGAGTCTGGTTCGTCTCATCTCTGTAATGATCTAGAGGTGATGACAAGAAGTAGGAATCTTCGGGAAGGTGAGACCTTCTTAAAAAAGGGAAATGGAGCAAGAGTTGCTGCCAAAGCTGTGGGAGATGTTTATTTAATGTTGAATTTTGGTTTTAAATTTGTTTTAAGAGATGTTTTGTATGTTATAGATTTGGTGAAAAACATTGTTTCCATTTCTATGCTTGATAAGGATGGATAATTATCTATTTGGAAAAGGTGTTTGCAACATTTACAAGAATGAATGTTTGATTGGTACAGGTGAATTACAAAATGATCTCTATGATCTAAAATTGAAAGATATTCCATTTAACAATGCCCAAGTTATAACAACAAATAAGCGCAAAAGGGATACTCGAAATCCTGCTCTTTTATGGTATGCTCGTTTAGGCCATATTTCCATAAGAAGTATGAACAAGCTAGTGGGAGAAGGCATGTTTGATATGTCTAATATTGGTTCTCTCACTACTTGTGAACCTTGTCTAAAAGGAGAGATGACCAAGATTCCCTTAAGGGACATGTGGAGCGAGCCAAAGATCTGTTGGATTTGATCCATTCAGATGTTTGTGGTCCGCTTAGCATCACGACTAAGCATGGACATGCCTACTTCATAACTTTACCGATGATTTCTCAAGGTATGGGTATTTGATGAAATACAAATCCGAAACTCTTGAAAGGTTCAAAGAATTTTGGAATGAAGTATAAAAAAAATTGGGACAAAGCATCAAGGCACTTCGATCAGATTGGGGTGGTGAATATTTGAGTGCTGAATTCCAAGAGTATCTTAAAGAGAATGTGATTCTCTCGCAGTGGACGCCACCTGCAACACCTCAGTTGAATGGTGTTTCAGAACGTCGTAATCGAACTTTGATGGACATGGTCCGTTCTATGATGGGGTTCACAGAGTTACCGCCTTCCTTTTGGGGATATGCGCTTGAAACAGCGACATTATTGTTAAATAATGTCCATTCAAAGGTAGTGGATAAAACACCATATGAGATATGGATGTCAAAGCCTCCCAAATATTCTTATCTTAGAATATGAGGATGCCCTGCTTATGTGAAGCAGTTAGTGGGAGATAAATTGGATAGTCGATCCATTTTATACTATTTTTTGGGGTATCCAAGGAACTCAGTCGGTTATTATTTATATCATCCCCAAGAAACAAATGTGTTGGTTTCTAGGATTGCAAAATTCTTGGAGGAAGAATTTCTATTAGATAATTATAGAACTCGAAGAGGTCTACAAGACACCCGTAATGTAGAGCCCACACCCCAACACCCGAAAGAGGAGATACAAGCTCCTAAGAGATCTGAGAGGATCTTGAGACCGCCCATGAGGTATGCATACTTCTTGAAGAGGTTCATGATGAGCCTAACCTTGGATATGATCCAAGGACCTTCAAGGAGCGAATTCAGTTTACGTTATACTTTCTGAGTTTGTACCTGATATCCTCTACATCATCTTTCTAATTGTAAGCTTTCAATTTTCAATATATATATTAAAAGTTTATCTTTCATTCTGTTTCCTTATTGTTTTATGATCCTGTTATGTTTTTGGTATCAGAGCCAAAAACTTAATGAATATAGAATTCCTTTATCTTAGAACAGTTCATGTCAGGCCCGGTGCGCTAATACATCAATTAGTCACAATTATGCGGAAGCATCATAAAAATATGGGATAAAAATTTTCGAATATGGGCCTGATCCAATATCATTCATACTCAAAATGAGAGTTCAACTCAAAACTCAAAAAACATACAATAAAACAAGTATTCAATCAACTGCAGATCCCCCAATTAAATAAAGGCACAGGACATCCCCTGGCTTAACATATATATCAATACAATTGGGACTCGAATAAAAAATTGGATCGACCAGCTGAAGCTCCACTCTATGCAGCCTGGTTACCTGAAGAACCTGTATTGGCCAACGTCGACCAAAACAGCCCAAAACAGGGAAAATAAACGAGGTCAAACCTCAGTACAAAGAGCACAATAAAAGCATCTATCATATCAGAATGCAATATCTCAATCGTGCAATGCATGAAAGAGCTACCAATAACCATCGGTAGACAAGAAGAAGAGCACAATGACTCAGCTGTGCAGATCTCATCAATCATCATCATCTTGTGATGTTCAGGTGTGACGACTCAGCCGACCATCACAACGCGGTATTCGGGCACGACAGCTCAACCGGCCACCACATCAAAAGCAGCGTTGGAACTTTCACGCGCGACGAATCAGCCGGCCGATCACAACGTGCAGAGAAATTCAACTCTCAAAGGAATCAGGCTCAATATGTATGCGTGAATACACAACAGACTCATGCTTAAAATCATACATATATCTCACGCACAAACAGATATGAGCACAGGATCATCATACAATCAACACAAAGCACATCAGCTAATACACGAAAGAAATATCCCAAAGATGATAACAAAGCTGCTAATTCTAGCTCAATTTGTACCTCAATTCAGGTTCTACCTCAACAAATCTTACAAAAACATGGGCACAACAACCAACACAAGTCTACTGCCCTAGCAGCATCACGACTGTGAGACCTGAAATTGTTTAAGAGATCATTTGGTTGGAATTAATCGGTTTTTAGAGATTTCTGGTTGTTTTGATCTCTGTTTGTAAGTTTGGTTTGCATTTTGGGGTCTGAAATAGTATTTGGAACAATTCTGGAAGTTTTCATGTTTTTTAGTTTTGGGAGGTTGGAGCTGGTTTCGTTGTAGCAGCTGGTCGGTGGTAAATCCAGCCGCAACGGTTTAATTGTTAAGCGCGAGTTTTCGCTACGAAGTCGTTTCTATGAAGTCTGGTAGCGTGTTTTGTATCCAGCCGTTGCGGTTTGGTGTGTTTGTATTCAATGGCAAACGACAGCGTTTCGATAAGTTGGCGCGACGTCGTTTGGGATGTTGCGTCTGGTACCAGCTGGTGGGATAGGTTCGTGTGTGCCTGCTGGTTGTCCAGCTGGGAGTAGATGTCAACGCTGGTCAACTCTACCGTAGCTTGCGGCTGGTATTGCGCGCAAGAGTTAGCGACCGGATTTGATGACGTCAGCTGTGCGACGCCGTTTTGATTAGTTGCAACGCTGCGCTTTATTTGTTGCGGCTGGTACCAGTTTTTGTATTTCGAACCGGTGGGGTTCGACCAGCCGATGGTTTGTGGGTGCCTGCTAGTTATGTCGGTGGACTTTTAAAGCAGTTTCTAGCCGTTGTGGGATTTATATATAAGGAAGACTTGGTCTTCGATTTGAGATATTAGATCCCATACTTAGTGAAATTCTCCAATTGTCGACCTCTGTTCTTCAACCCTCGGGTACTGTTCACCGTTGATTTTATCCATTGATTCCCATCATTTCCGATCATCGTTTTGGACGTGCGAGTTAGCGTTGGACTCCTCTTGAGAAGCTCTATCATCTCTTACACATTTTGGAGGCTATTGTTGGCTAGAACAAAAGCTCGAAGCTACTGTCTCTCGGCCGAGTGTTGTGTAAGCAGGTAGCTTTCGAATTCAGTTGTTGGAATCTTGTTCTAGGCTTTTTTTTAAGCTCCTTTTCAAGTTGTATGGGTTGTGTAGTTGCTGGTTGAGTTGTTGCTCCCAGCCAGTGTTTGGCCGTGAGTTCTGTTGGTATTTTCCCTGAACCTGCTTGTGCATGTGTTAGCAGGTGTTGGACTTAGATCTCTCGGGTGCTTTGTTGTGGTATTGAGCTACGAATTGAGGTATGGATTTGAGCTTATAAACCAGCGTGTTTCTGGCTTGGATGCATTGTAGTTGCTGGTGTATGGAATGTCCGTGCCTGATTGTTGTCCTGGTTGAGGACTGTGTATGCTATTGTGTTTTATTCCTGTGTTTCACATGTTTATATGCTTGTATTCCAGCATGTTGCATACACGCATGACATTCCATTTCAGTCGTTGCAGCCTTTGTTCGTTGTTGTTGCTTTGTTTTCTTACCGGGATGCGAGGGCAAGCGGTGATTCCGCACTCTCATTTCCCTATGCGCCGAGTGGCTAGCTACCAATTGAGTTCTTTGGCTCCCTTCCTTGGTTGTAGCCTTCGGCTGTTGTCCCGTATTCTCATGCATAGCATCTGTATTTTATTCATGATGTTTACTACTGTTTATAGTTGCTCTCTGTATTGGGGTTTGACCCCATGTCCCTCTGGGGCTTGGTTGTTTTCCTTGTTGTGTTGTTTTCAGGAAACCCAGGTTTTACAGCTAGTCGTGGTTTTAACCCAGCTAGTGGCGCCCCTGGAGGTGGTTAGAGTATCCCAGTAGCGTATAGCATATTTATACCTATCAGTATTCTTAGCCAGGGGGATGCCCTGTGCTTTGTCGTTGTTTTTGGTTGTTGGAGTTTGATACATGTTATCGTTGCTGCCGTTATGCTATACTGTTGGTCATTCTTATAAACTGGGATCTATTTTGAGTATCGTGGTATTTTAAATTATATGTTTTAAACCGTCAGGCCTAAAGCAAAAATTTTACCCGCTTTTTGCTAGCTTCCGCATGTGTTTTGGTGTTTTTACTCTGTTTAGAGCACGAGGCCAGACAACGACGAACTCAACAGAAGCCACTACCAGCTCAAATCTGTTAAGATATCTCAATATCAACTCAAATCTAAACTCATACAACTTAAATTCTAAAGCCTCGTAGCTTACTCAGCTACCTCAACTCTACAGAGCACCACTCAGCTCTCAACGAAGCTTAAAATGGAAACAAATCACTTACCCAAAGCTGCTAAAGAACATAAGAACTACGGGTTAACAATCGCGAAGATACACGAACACTGCAACAACTTCGTGCTCCTCGAATCCAGCGACTCCAGTCTCCAAACTGGTATCAATCGAACGCCCTATAGAAGACGAGCTCAGTGCTACCAATCTTGCTCCAAACGGCGGCGTAAAACGACGGCAATCGACGGAAATAGGGTTCGGATAAACAGTACCAATTGAGGTTTATCGGGGATGAAGATAAGAAATATAAGGTTCGAAATACTCTAAGTGCTGATCGACACATAATTTAAATCCCCAAGTCCAAGCTACAGTGAAAATCAATCACCGACAAATTCAGACCCCATCGCTTAGGTAGAAATCCTTCAAATCTAACCTCAGCTGTCACTCACATCTGACTACACTATCTCGGGTCTGACTCTCCTAACAAAACACGTGCTTCTAAGCAAAACTATGTTGCGCTACTTAACAAAACGACGTAGCACAGAGGTCCCGCTCTCCCAACAGATCCCGCTAACGCTCATCCAGACTTCACCAAATAAACGCTCACATCTGTTCACGCCCGCTAAACAGATTCCTCTCGCTAGCGTCAAATCTGAAAACACTACACGACATCGCATTACCTCTTGCAACGCCATATCTAACTAGCACCTCAACGACAGCGTTCGCTCCTTGCTCGCGGCAATTCACGCCAACCCGAGAGGGACACATCTGAACATCCAGATTTCACTCAAATCTAAAATTCTAAAAATCACCAAATCCTCACATCTGAAAACCCGATAGTCATAAACTCAATTAGCTAATCCCAATCCAAATATGATTAGTTGATAAATCTTACTTAACAATTTCTATTCCTCACATTATCCCCCACTAGAAATAGATTTCGTCCTCGAAATCAACTCGTAGCACTAGATTAAAAAATAACGAGGAACGACAATCACAATAAGATGTCATTCTCACGGCACAGTATACTAGACACCATTCCAAAAACACCCATGCTATACTACCCAGTATACTCAATGCTAAACAAACACTAATCAACAGCACAAATCATTCAAATACGAGATCAACAATCCAGAAAATTACCTGGAATACTACTGTCAACGCTCAAATAGATGAGGCCACTCCTGTCTAATCTTCTCTTCAACTTCCCAGGTAGCTTCCTCACGACCATGCTTGCTCCATTGGACCATCACCAACGGAACAGTACTCCTCAGCTGCTTCTCCTTCCTATCCAGGATCTGCACTGGATATTCAATATAACTCAGGGTAGAATCCAACTCAACTTCATCCATCCTCAACACATGGGACGGATCTGGCTCATATTTCCTCAACATTAACACATGAAACACATCATTCATCGCTGCTAACTCATCAGGTAGCCTCAATCTATAAGCCAACTATCCGATCCTCTCAACAATCTCAAAGGGACCAACGAACCTAGGAGCCAATTTACCCTTCAATCTAAATCTCATAACGCTCTTGAAAAGAGAAACTTTGAGAAACACTCTATCGCAAACCTCAAACTCCAATGGTAAGCATCTCTTGTTAGCATAGCTAGCATGTCGATCTTGAGCAGCTTTCATCCTACTCCGAATCAACTCAATCTGATCCTTCATGTGCTGCACAAACCCAGGAGTAGACAACTGCTTCTCACAAATCTCTTTCCAGCAGATCGGTGATCTACACTTACGACCATACAACGCTTCAAAAGGTGCCATCCCAATAGTCACCTGGTAGCTGTTGTTATAAGAAAACTCATCTAAGGACAAGGAATCCTGCCAGCCACCACTGGAATCCAATACAACTGCTTGCAGCATATCCTCTAAAATCTGAATGGTCCTCTCAGATTGACCATTTGTCTGTGGATGATAGGCTGTACTCATACCGATTCTGGAACCCATCGCTGCCTGCAAGCTCTTCCAGAATCGGGAAGAAACTCTCGGATCTCTATCAGACACTATCGAAACTGGCAGTCCATGCAATATCACCACATGATCAATGTACAGTCGCGCTCTTAATCAAGCACCTCACATCATAGGGAATGAAATGGGCTGACTTTGAGAGTCCATCAAAAACAACCCAAACAGCATCACATCCCCTACTCGATCGAGGCAAATGAGTCACAAAATTAATGGCGATGTGCTCCCAGTTCCACTGAGGCACTTCTAGACTCTGTAGCAACCCACCAGGTCTCATCCTCTCAGTCTTGACCTGTTAGCAATTCAAACATCGAGATACAAATCCAGAGATGTCATTCCTCATGCCTTCCCACCAAAAGTGAGACTTCAGGGCATGATACATCTTCTTCTTGCCCGGATGCACACTGTATCGACTACAATGAGCCTCATTCAAGATGGCTTCCTTCAAATCAACCAAATTCGGAACCACCAACCTACCTCGAAATCTCAAGCAACCATCAGAAGCAACAGAAAAGTCTTCAGACTGACCATTCTGAGCCTTAATCTTCAACTCATGAACATACGGATCAGTCCTCTACGCTGCTCTAATGTCTGATACAATTTGTGGCTCGATCTATAAAGAAGAAACCACGAAGAAATGATCACCTGACTGAAAACACCATCTGGAAGTCCCCAAATCCTCATGGACTTTGGATATACTCATCGACGTCAACAAAGCAGGTTGGGCTTTCCTACTCAAAGCATCGGCCAATAAATTCATCCGCCCAGGCTGATACTGAATCACACACTCAAAATCCTTCATCAACTCCATCCAGCAGCGTTGCCTCATATTCAAATCTGACTCCGTGAAGATATACTTCAAACTCTTGTGGTCGGTGTATAATTGTTCACCATACAAATAGTGACACAAAATCTTCAGGGCAAACACTATCGCAGCCAACTCTAAATCATGAATGGGGTATCTCGTGTCATGGGATTTCAACTGTCGAGATGCATAAGCTATCACTCACCCGTTCTGCATCAGCACGCAACCCAAACCACTCAGAGAGGCATCAGAGAAAACTAAAAAACCTCCAGAACCCGAGGGCAAAGCCAACACAGGAGCAGTAGTCAACTTCTCCTTAAGCAACTGGAAACTCGACTCACACTCTTCATTCCAAACAAACATTCTATCTTTCTGGTTCAACTGAGTCATCAAAAACCTCCAGAACCCGAGGGCAAAGCCAACACAGGAGCAGTAGTCAACTTCTCCTTAAGCAACTGGAAACTCGACTCACACTCTTCATTCCAAACAAACATTCTATCTTTCTGGTTCAACTGAGTCATCGGCCTAGCTATCGAAGAGAACTTCTCAATAAAAATGCCTATAATAGCTAGCCAAACCTAAGAAACTACAGATCTCAGTCACACTCTTAGGTCGCTCCCAGTTAAGAACTGTTTCGACCTTACTCGGATCCACAAAAATCCCTTGCGCTGAAATAACATGACCCTAAAAGACAACTCTATCCATCCAGAATTCACACTTGTTGAACTTAGCATATAGCTGTGAGTCCTTGAGTTTCTACAAAACCAATCTCAAGTGCTCTTTATGCTCTTTGAAGTTCCTCAAATACACCAGGATGTCATCTATGAATTCAATCACAAAACGATTGATATACTCACTGAAGACGCGTTTCATGAAATCCATGAAGACAGCAGAAGCATTCGTCAATCCAAATGGCATCACCAAAAACTCATAATGCCCATATCTAGTCTTGAAAGCCGTCTTTGCCACGTCAGCGTCTCTGATACGCAACTGATGATAACCAGACCGCAGATAAATATTTGAGTATACAGCAGATACCTACTGCTGATCGAAAAAGTCATCATCCTTGGCAACGGATACTTGTTCTTAATCGTTGCTTTGTTCAACTGCCGACAATCCACACACATCCTCATATATCCATCCTTCTTCTTCACGAAAAGAATCGGAGCTCCCCAGGGTGACATACTCGGTCTAATGAAGCCCTTCTCTAAAAGATCACGCAACTCAGCTTGCGCCAATCGATACGGAGCTCTAGAAATTGGGGCTGTTCCTGGCACCAACTCTATGCTGAAGTCAATCTCTCGTCTCGGAGGGAATCCAGTAATCTCATCCGAAAACACGTCGGGAAACTCTCAAGCAATCGCAACGTCGCTCAATCCTACTCGTGATACTTGGGAAACATCCAAGCTATAGATCATAAACCCTGAATTCTCTAGCGACAACAAACTAAACATTTCCATGGCAGACACCAAAGGAATCTTAGGTCGCGAATCAGTACCATAGAAATCCCATTTCTTTCCAAATTCAGGCCTAAATCTCACTACACCATGAAAGCAATCAACTGTTGTTCTATAACTGGACAACACGTCCATTCCCAAGATACAGCCAAAATCTCTAATCTCCAGGACAATCAGATTAGTCACTAGCACCTGCTCATCAAACCTAAGAACACAATCCAACACCACCTCACGGGACAACAGACTCATGCCAGCAGGGGTAGATACAGAGACAACATCACATACTGGGGAAGAACTCAACCCACACTCATACACAAAAAACATAGAAATAGAGGAGTGTGATGCTCCTGTATCAAACAAAACTTGAGCAGGAAAATCAAGATAAAACAAGTACCTGCAATCACTCCCCTAGGTGACTCATCAGCCTGCTCTCTCATCAAGGCGTTCACCTGAGCCTGCTGTGGTCCCGGAAACTGAGGTCTCGACGATCCACCAAACCTAGACGGTTCACGGGGTTGGAAACCTGATAAGTACCTGCAATCACTCCCCTAGGTGACTCATCAGCCTGCTCTCTCATCAAGGCGTTCACCTGAGCCTGCTGTGGTCCCGGAAACTGAGGTCTCGACGATCCACCAAACCTAGACGGTTCACGGGGTTGGAAACCTGATCGTTGGGATTGAGCAAAAGGCTGCGGTCTCTGTGAAGAACCACCAGCTGAACCTTGCTGCAACTGACCCAAAGACTTTCCTCCAGCCGGACACACTCGAGCAAAATGTTCAAGCTACCCACAGTTATGGAAAAAGCCTTGAACTCCACGACACTGCGAAGTCATATGATGACCTCCACACTGTCCACAAGTCACTCTTCCTCCGGATCCACTGCCACTAGAACTCACTGAACCTCTGACGATTCGACTGTTGCGGCACTTGAGGAGATAGGAAAGAAGGCATCGATTCTGGTACAGGTTGAAAACTACGTCTGTGAGACCCGAACATTTTTCCATTCAGATTTTGGTCGGGTTTGGACCATCTGTTGGTCGATGTGCTTGGTGTAGCCATCGGATGTCGTTAAGTGTTAGAATCAGCGGTTGGAAAGATATCAGACCTTGTGTGGGAGACGTTTGTTTGAGTATCAGCTGTTGAGTTAGCCGTTGGTGACATCTGATTCAGATGTCTGTGTCAGCTGTAGCGGTAGGAATCAGTTGAAGCAGCAGTGCTTCGTTTGATTTTGGACGTTGGATTCATTCGTTGCGTGTTAGCGTGTTTCGTAGCGGGTAGCAAAACTACGCCGTTTGGATTAGTCGAGACGACAGCATTTTGGATTAGCGCTAGGAGATTCAGCTGTTGGTGTGTTAGCGCGTATTCAAATGTTGCGAGAGATCAGCTGTTGGTTAGCGATCAGCTGTGACTAGCGGGTGACGTGTCCAGCGGTAGTCTCTGTGACGTCGTTTTGTTGAGTTATTCGCTGTTTAGCGATAGGACATAGCTGATGCGAGATTTCAGCTGTTGGTTAGGAATATTAGTTGTGACAACTGAGTTTGTCGGTGGACCTGTTTCTCAGTAGTCAGTTGTGACTTTAAATAGGGGACTTAGCTGTTGTTCTCTATCATTGTTTCCCCAACAATTAAAAATATTTCTCGATAGCAAATCTTGTCGTGATACCGTAGGTACTATTCACCATAACGTTATCCGTCCTAATTTTAGGTGGTAGACAGCTCCGACGAGAGTGAGAGTGGTAGCGTTGGACTCCTATTGCTAAGGAGCTTCGTTCTATACCTCTTTAGAAGGATTTGGAGGAGCTGGAAGAGGATCGCAGGATCGCTAAGACATCTCCCTTGTGTAGTTTTCTAGCATAAGCGTCCCTTTCGTGCCGATAGTTCGTTGGGGTAAGTGAGAATTCTACCTTTAAGCTTTGTTAGAGCTTTCCGTTGAGTTAGGAAGGTAGATAAGCGCCGATGGAGTTGTAGCTCCCAGCTGCTGTTGTTTTATGTTTCGGTCTTTGAGCAGTAGCTTGTGTTGGCTTAGCAGGTGACAGATCTGTGTTGCTCGGACTTTGTTGTGGCAGCTGCGTGCGGTAATTGTAGCTCAGAAGTTGAGGTAAGGATGTTGAGCTTATTTTACAGCGTGGATCTGGCATGGGTATTATGCATGATTGCTGTGTATGCATTGCATTGTTGTTTATGTGCCGGTTCAGCTGTTGCATTGCATGCGCATTGTCATTTCCATTTCAGCTGTTGTAGCCTTACCTTGTTGTGCTGTTTCTTTTGCGTACCAGGATGCGAGGGCGAGCGGCAATACCGCACTCTCATCTTCCTGCTGGGATCTGTTAGCCACCAAGTGCCGAGTGGTTAACTACCACAGTTAATGGGTTGGGCAACAGCAGGTAGAGCTGTTGATGCATCTGGTATTCGGGTGAGGTATAAAGATGAGTGGGTAATTCCCATATGCTTGTACACTCACCGTGGCCACCATTCCTTGCAGAATCTGTTGTCAGCTGTGAGCTATGCTTTGAGTTCTTTGGCTCCCTGTTGAGGTCGAAGCCTTCGGCTGTTGTCCTATTTCTCATGCATAGCATCTGCATCTTATATTTTGCTGTTCATAGCTGTGATAGAGTGTCCCAGTTATGTATAGTATTTATATGCACTGGTATCACTGCGGGTGGGATGTCCTGGGTGATGCTTAGACTTTTATAGCTAGTAGTCTTTTGTGCTTTTGCTATATTTGGCCGTTGGGCAGTACTTGTATTGTTTGTAATGAACTGTTGTGGATTTATAAAACTGGGATTATTTTGATTATCTTGTATTTTTAAATTATCTATTTTAATCCGTCAGGCAAAAGCAAAAATTTTAACCACTTTTTAGTTGCTTCCGCTTGTTTCTTCGTGGTTAATATCTAATGTGAGCACGAGGCCTAACATTTTTGGTATCAGAGCTTAAGCTAGGATAAGCTCGATTTCTTTGATCACACTTGAGTCTAGGCACAGTGTTGTGTGTTGTTTGTGCTTGACTATGTGATTGATGTGCTGCATATTGTTTGCGTTATGTGATTTCTATGCTGTATCTGTTCTACGTTATCTTATCCTGTTTAGTGCCTTCGTAGATGCCGCCTAGACGTATGGGTAGCGGTAGGGGCAGTTTCAGGAATCAGAAGGTCAGAACGAGGATCAGCGTAGTGTTCCTCTTCGTGGTCGTGGTAGGCGTGTGGAGGATGAGGTTGATGACTTGACAGCCTGAGTGGACAGCATGGAAATTGTGATGGCGAGGTTCCAAAGGATGAGTCCCCAGGTTTTCAATGGTGATGAGTCTAGCACTGATGCGGACTCTTGGTTACAGCATATCACGGGTCTTTTTGACCGTGTGCAGTATAAGGACGAACTTAGGTTGAGTTTGGCGACTTTCCAGCTTAGGAAAGGTGCGGAGCGCTGGTGGAGAGGTGCTTCGAGGACTTTGGAGGAGACCGGTGTGGGGATTACTTGGGACAGTTTCTGCATTGACTTTCGGCAGGAGTACGTTCCGGAGTCGTTCGTCAACGCTCGTGAGAGAGAGTTCGATAACTTGGAGCAGGGTACAATGTCTGTGCGGGACTATGATCGGTTGTTTTCTTCTCTTTTGGTGTATGTTCCGCATGTTGCTGGTCGGGAGAGGGCCAAGAGTACTAAGTTTCTGGAGGGTTAGAACGAGGAGTTGTATTCGTTGGTGTTGACGAGTAAACCGAAGAGTTATGCCGAAGCTGTGGATAATGCGATCGACATAGAGGAAGGTCTGTGAAACCGGAGGTCTCGTGCTAGGCCTCAGGGTGACCCAAGTGTCCGTCCCGCTGTTCAGGGAGCGCAGTCTTCCCAGTATTCGCAGTCATCCCATCAACCCCCACAGCAGCAGCAGTTAGCTCAGCAGTCTGGACGCCAGAGGTATAGACCTCGTGGCCAGCAGTTCAAGAAGAAGGCGGGTTCAGGTTCTTCTGGTTCTGGTAGCTCTAGTAGCAGTGGTTCTAGGGCAGAGTTTTGTGGATACTGTGGAGGCAAGAATCCGTCGACTTAGTGCTTTGGTGTGCAGGGCTCGTGTAATATCTGTGGTCAGTATGGGCATTTCGCGAGAGTGTGTCCGTTGGCTGGATCGCAGCAAGCCACAGCCCCACCTTAGGGTCGAGGAGGATCGTCTAGGGGTCGTACCCCTCAGTTTCAGCAGCCTAGGATGGGAGAGACGTAGTTTAGGCCGTTCCAGTTGCCTGGTCCTTCGTGTTTCGGACAGTCTTCTCAACCGCTTTTCTCTGGACCCCAGCATGCTCAAGCGAATGCCATTACGAGGGAGCAAGCGGAGGGCGCACCGAGCGGAGTGATTGCAGGTAACTGTTCTGTCTTTGATTTTCCTGCACGCGTGTTGTTTGACATCGGGGCATTGCATTTGTTTATTTCTGATGCATTTGTGTTGAGCATGGGTTTCATACCACTTTCTTGCGCGATGTTGTGTCTGTTTATACTCCTGGCAGCGCTAGCCTGTTTTCCCAAGAGGTTTTGTTGGATGGCGTTCTAAGGTTTGGTGAGCATGCGTTAGTAGCGAATTTGATTCGTTTGATGTTGTGGGATTTCGACTGTATAGTGGGAATGGACGTGTTGTAACGCTATAGGGCCACTGTGGATTATTTCCATGGAGTTGTGGGTTTTAGGACTGCGTCTGGCGTGAAATGGAATTTCTATGGCCATGATTCCCAGTCGAAGATTCCTTTAGTCTGTGCGATGGAGATGTTCACCCTTTGTCTTTAGGGAACGCTGGCTTTATGATTTATGCGTTGGATGCATCTTATTCTTCGTGGGTGGAGCTTAGAGACGTCCCCGTTGCTCGATATTTCCCCGATGTGTTTGAGGAGGTTTCTGGATTTCCTCCGAGAAGGGAGATCGATTTTAGCATCGAGCTGGTACCTGGTACAACTCCGATCTCGAGAGCCCCGAATCGTTTAGTGCCTGCGGAGTTGAGAGAGCTTAAGGTGCAGCTTGAAGACTTGTTAGAAAAGGGTTTTATTAGACCTAGCATGTTGCCGTGGGGAGCACCTATCCTTTTCGTGAAGAAGAAGGATGGATCGATGAGGATGTGCATCGAATTTCGACAGTTGAACAAGGCTACAGTGAAGAATAAGTACCCGTTCCTTAGGATCGATGACTTGTTTGACCAGTTGCAAGGATCTGCGTTTTATTCGAAGATCGATCTGCGTTCGGGGTACCATAAGTTGCGCATCCGAGAAGCTGATGTTTCGAAAACTGCTTTTCGTACGAGGTACGTGCATTATGACTTTTTGGTTATGCCGTTTGGTTTGATGAATGCCCCTGCAGTTTTCATGGATTTGATGAATAGAGTCTTTAGAGAGTTCATCGATAAGTTTGTGATAGTGTTCATCGATCATATCCTGGTGTACTCTAAGACTCTGATGGAGCATAAGGAGCATTTGAGAGCTGTTCTCCAAGAGCATAAGGAGCATTTGAGAGCTGTTCTCCAAACTCTTCGAGACTCGTAGTTGTATGCCAAGTTTTCTAAGTGCGAGTTCTAGCTGGAAAGAGTTGTGTTTCTGGGTCATGTGATTTCAAAGGATGGCATTTCTGTGGATCCCAGTAAGGTAGATGCTATTTTGAACTGGGAGCGTCCTAGGAATGTGTCGGAGGTTCGTAGTTTCTTGGGTTTGGCTGGCTATTACCGTCGTTTTATAGAGTGTTTCTCTAGTATAGCTAGGCCGATGACTCAGCTGACTCAGAAGGACAAGCGGTTTGTTTGGACTGAGCAATGCGAGAATAGTTTTCTCTTGCTCAAGGAGAAGTTGACTTCAGCGCCTGTCTTGGCTTTACCGTCTGGTTCTGGTGGATTCATCGTTTGTTCTGATGCTTCGCTCAATGGATTGGGCTGTGTGTTGATGCAGAATGGTCGAGTCATTGCCTATGCTTCACTGCAGCTGAAACCGCACGAGACTCGATACCCAGTTCATGATCTGGAGCTAGCACCTGTGGTCTTTGCGTTGAAGATTTGGCGTCACTATCTGTATGGTGAGCAGTTTGCGGTGTACTCGGACCACAAGAGTTTGCAGTATTTGTTTTCGCAGCCTGACTTGAATATGAGACAGCGTAGATGGATGGAGCTGCTTATGCTTCACTGCAGCTGAAACCGCACGAGACTCGATACCCAGTTCATGATCTGGAGCTAGCACCTGTGGTCTTTGCGTTGAAGATTTGGCGTCACTATCTGTATGGTGAGCAGTTTGCGGTGTACTCGGACCACAAGAGTTTGCAGTATTTGTTTTCGCAGCCTGACTTGAATATGAGACAGCGTAGATGGATGGAGCTGCTTAAGGATTTTGATTGTGAGATCAAATATCAGCCTAGGAAAGTCAATGTAGAAGCTGATGCATTGAGCGGAAGGATCAAGGTGAGATGCTAGCTTCGCTGTATGTTTCTAAGGACCGTGAGCATATTAGCAGTACTGGTTGGAAGTTTTACCCAGCTGATGATTATGTGGTGGTGTCTTCCTTCCAAGTCGAGCCACAGATTGTTTGGAGCATTAGAGCTGCTCAAAGGACAGATCCTTCCATCCACGAGTTGAATTTGAAGGTCAGGGCTGGACAACTGGAGGATTATTCGGTCTCAGCGGATGGTTGTTTGCGTTTCCGTGGTCGGTTGGTTGTACCCAATCTGATATCTTAAGGAGGAGATCCTTAGAGAAGCGCATTGCAGTAGACACAGTGTTCATCCGGGTGCACGGAAGATGTACCATGCGTTGAAGCCGCAATTTTGGTGGGCTGGTTTGAAGAGCGACGTTGCTGGTTTTGTTGCTCGTTGCTTGAACTGTCAGCAGGTTAAGGCTGAAAGGATGAGACCTGGTGGTCTGTCGGAAGTGCCCCAATGGAATTGGGAGCACATAGCGATGGATTTTGTGACGCATTTGCCTCGTTCCAGCAGAGGATGCGATGCTATTTGCGTGGTAGTTGACAGATTGTCGAAATCTACGCACTTCATTCCCTATGGTATGACGTTTTCTTGAAGAAAATGGCGAAGCTGTACGTTGATTTTGTTGTACGACTGCATGGTGTGCCTGTTTCGAGAGTTTCAGACAGAGATACGAGGTTTACTTCCAGGTTTTGGAAGAGTTTGCAGGCAGCTCTAGGGACTAAAGGAAGTGCAGATCGCCTGTGTGTTGGGAAGAAGTGGGGGAGGAAACAGCTGTCTTCACAGATTTTGTGCGGCAGATGAAGGATCATGTGGATCTGATTCATCAGCGGATGAAAGCTGTCCAGGATCGCCAAGCCAGTTATGCGAATAAGAGGCATAGGCCTTTAGAGTATCAGGTTGGTGATCAGGTGTTCCTTAAAGTTTCTCCTTTCCGAAGTGTTATGCGCTTTGGTCACAAGGGAAAGTTAGCCCCTAATTATGTTGGACCGTATGAGATAGTTGAGAGGATTGGACCTTTAGCGTATCGGATGTTGTTGCCAGCAGAATTGTCTTCTCTAAATGATGTCTTTCATGTTTCCATGTTGAGGAAGTATGAGCCAGATCCCTCTCATGTGTTGAGAACAGACGAGGTAGAGCTTGATCAGACGTTGAGTTACATTGAGTATCCCTTGCAGATTTTGGATCGTAAAGAGAAACAGCTAAGGAACAAGACCATTCCCTTTGTGACGCCCGAACCCAAGGGAATCACGAGTTGAGGTAAATAAAAATTTTCGAATAAAAAGAAGGGCTGAAAGACAATTTGTTATAAGCTGTATTTCTTATAACTTTGAAAGAAACTGAAAACATGAAAACAAAATCTAACAGACACTCAATTGCGCGCCAACTACTGGAAACATTTGCGGAAAAAAAGACTTTATTACAAATTGCAATTGCGATTTACAACAGCTGATATTCTATATAAATGTACAAATGTTGCAACTGATCTAATACAGTACATTCTAAAACAAAATAACATCAGCTATGACATAGAAAACGTTGGCCATGGACAAACACACACCACCCAGCAGCTGATTCAAGTTTCACCTTCTGTCCGCTCTCCAGCTGTCGCACCTGCACCATTTTAAAAGCTAATGAGCCTAGGGGCTCAGCAAGTAAAACCTGAATAATAACAAGTTCAAATACACAGGTGCACATATGATCACTACATAAGTTAAAGGAACACCAATGATCAATATCATTCTAATTTGTAAACATTTCATAAACTTAGAGACAGGGGATAATAGCCCAATTCTCAACATCAATATCCTTTTCATTAGATTTACGGCTCAGAAGCTCTCCTTAGGTCCGTGTTGCACCTGATCAAGTGACTACTGATAGCTGAGCTAACGGCTTTTGGACAGTCAGCTGAGCTAATCCAAATGATTTCCTGCTTAGAGCATCAGCTACCACATTTTCTTTTCCTGGGTGATAGTTGATCGTACAGTCGTAATCTTTAACCAGCTCCAACCATAGCCTCTGCCTCATATTCAATTCTTTCTGGGTAAAAAAGTATTTTAAACTCTTGTGATCTGTAAATATCTCACACTTCTCCCCATATAGATAATGTCTCCATATCTTAAGGGCAAAAACAGCAGCTGCCAGTTCCAAATCATGCGTTGGGTAATTATTCTCGTGATCCTTCAACTGTCTAGATGCATATGATATTACTTTACGATCCTGCATCAACACAGCTCCTAGTCCCAACTTAGAGGCATCGGTGTAAATTACAAATTTCCTTCATCAGTTGGCATCGTCAACACAGGTGCTTCAATCAATGCTTGCTTCAGTTTGTCAAAACTATTTTGACATTCAACTGTCCAGTTATATTTCACCTGTTTTCTTGTTAACGTGGTTAAGGGAACAGGTATCTTGGAGAATCCTTGGATAAATCGCCTATAATATCCAGCTAAACCCAAGAAACTCCTTATCTCTGCAACATTCTTTGGTACTGGCCATTCGCGAACAGCTTCTATTTTAGCTGGGTCGACTTCTATTCCATCCTTAGAAATTATATGACCTAAGAACGATACTTTCTCCAACCAAAACTCGCATTTGCTGAATTTAGCAAACAACTGCTTATATTTCAAAATCTGGAGAACTGTTCTTAAATGATGAACGTGCTCATATCTGGTCTTAGAATACACTAAAATATCATCAATAAATACAACTACAAACTGGTCCAAAAATGGTTGAAAGACCCTATTCATTAAATACATAAAAGCTGATGGAGCATTCGTAAGTCCAAAGGGCATAACTAATAATTCATAATGGCCATACCTAGTTCTGAAGGCTGTTTATAAACATCAGATGCCTTAATCTTTAATTGATGGTATCCAGACCTCAAGTCGATCTTAGAAAATACTACTGACCCTCTCAACTGGTCGAACGGATCTTCTATCCTAGGTAATTGATACTTATTCTTAATCGTCAATTTATTCAGCTCCCGGTAATCTATACATAACCTCATACTTCCATCCTTTTTCTTAACAAATAAAACAGGGGCTCCCCAAGGGGAATTACATGGTCTAATAAACCCCTTCTCCAACAGATCTTGTATCTGTTCTTTTAGTTCTTTCATTTCTGATGGAGCTAATCGATAGGGTGGTCTAGATACTGGAGCAGCTTCTGGAATTAAATCAATTGAAAATTCCAACTCTCTATCTGGTGGCAATCCCTAGATATCTTCTGGAAAAACCTCAGGGAATTCATTTACTACCTCTACGGCTGACAGTTGGGGTCTATCAGTCGCTGCTAAGGATGATATAATTCAAGGAATTCTATTAACATGTTTGGCTAAAAACTAAAATGAATTTTTCTTTGGTGGGTTGACAGCTACTGCGTGTAGTTTAAAGTCAATTACTACCCCGTACTTAGTTAGCCAATCTATTCCCAAAATCATATCAAATTCTGGCATCGGCAATACAATTAAATCAGCAGTAATCTAATGCCCTTGAAGTTTAAGTTCTAAACTCCTAAACAATTTGTGCGATACCAGCTTCTCTCCCGATGGTACTGATACACAATAGCCTATCAATACCTGCTCTGGCTGGATGGGCAATTTCTTAACAAACTCAGCAGAAATGAATGAATGTGTAGCTCCTGAATCTATTAAAGCCCAGAGAAGGAAATCCAGCTATAAAAATTTCACCTATGACTACTGTCGAGTCTGAATGGGCTTGATCAGCTGTCATTACATAGGCTCTGCTAGTCACCAGCTGCTTGAACTTTGGACAATATTTCAAAATATGCCCTGGAATCCCACATTTATAGCAAACATTTTGTCCAAGTCTGCATTGTCCAGGATGGTGCTTGTGGCACTTAGGACATTCTGGCCTTTTATTACCGGCAGAAACAGAGCTAATAGGTTGAATCAGTAGAGGCTTTTGCTCCTGAGGCCCCTGCTGGTTCTTATTTTGCTTCTTGAACGGTCTCTGGTCCTTCTACTGAAAGGCTTGTCGCTTCTGCTACCTTTCCTCATCAACATCTTTCCAATATCTTTCAATTTGCAGGGCTCTATCCACTGCTTCTCTGTAGGTCCTTGGCACAGATAGCCTAACATTCATTTTGAACATCGACTTCAATCCTTCCACGAAGTGACTCAGTTTCTCCTTTGGGTCACTTCCTATCAATGGCACAAAATAGCACCCTCTTTCGAACTTCCACACATATTCCTGTACTGTTAAACTTTCTTGTTTGAGGGTCAAAAATTCCCTCTTCAATTCGGATCTCTTTCCAGCCGTGAAGTATTGCTCAAAGAATACTTGTTTAAAATCTGCCTAAGTAAGATTTAACAAATCCACAGACAATTTGGCTCCTTCCCACCAAATCATCGCTTCCTCTCTTAGCATATAGATAGCGCACCTGGGCCTATCTAAATCAGACATCTGAAGGTACTCAAAAATAACCTCCATGGATTTGATCCAGCTTTCAGCAACTAGTGGATCAGTAGTACCACTAAATTCCTTGGGTCTCTATCGTCTGAACTTCTCTTGGGGATCATCATTGCTTGGTCCCCTGCTGCTGCTTGATTGGCCATTTCCTCTGTTATTTTGTTCTACTAGTAGCCTTAATAGTTGTGTGATATTAGCATTATTATCACGATCAGTTTCTTCAAATGGAATACTTCGTCTAGTTATTCCTCTTCCTGCCATTCTATATTCTATAGCCCGTAATCCACCACATACATATATCAGAACATGCTAAATAACTTAAAGACAATGCTCTGAAAATAAACTCACAACTTAGAGGAACGGACGATGAACTTTGTTCCAGCTGATGGTGCGTGTGTTTATCTCAGGAACGTTGCTCTGATACCATGTTGTGAAGCCCGAACCCACGGGAATCATGAGTTGAGGTAAATAAAATTTTCGAATAAAAAGAAGGGCTGAAAGACAATTTGTTATAAGCTGTATTTCTTATAACTTTGAAATAAACTGAAACATGAAAACAAAATATAACAGACACTCAATTGCGCGCCAAATACTGGAAACATTTGCGGAAAAACAGACTTCATTATAAATTGCAATTGCGATTTACAACAGCTGATATTCTACATAAATGTACAACTGTTGCAACTGATCTAATACAGTACATTCTAAAACAGAATAACATCAGCTATGACACGGAAAACGTTTTCCTTGGACAAACACACACCACTCAGTAGCTGATTCAAATTTCACCTTCTGTCCGCTCTCCAGCTGTCGAACCTGCGCCATTTTAAAAGCTAATGAGCATAGGGCTCAGCAAGTAAAACCTGAATAATAACAAGTTCAAATACGCAGGTGGACATCTGATCACTACATAAGTTAAATGAACACCAATGATCAATATCATTTTCTTTCGTAAACATTTCCTAAACTTAGAGACAGGGGATAATAGCCCAATTCTCAACATCAATATCATTTTCATTAGATTTACGGCTCAGAAGCTCTCCTTAGGTCCATGTTGCACCTGATCAAGTGACTACTGATATCAGCCTTAGCCTTTGGCTTCTTTGCGTTAGGGCAATCGACATATAGACGACTTCTCACCCTTTTCTTTATGGGAGGGAAACTGATAGCTGCTCACCTCATCCATTATGACCGTCTGTTGTCTTTGCCATAAATCTTAAAATAAGCTTTTGTTCCTTTAAGATTCTTTTCTTTAAACTTTCACTCTTAAAATCCTCGGGTTCCATTGTTTAAAACTCTTGCTTCCACTTTTAAAATTTTACTAAGTATCGAATTCAGCTTTTGGAAACATATTTTTGAAATAAACTAGTCGCAAGATAGAAACCAGCTGAAATGAATAGTAACCAGTCGCAAGATAGAAACCAGCTGAAATGAATAGTAACTATCTGTTGACAGCTACAACTTAAGGAAACGACGTCGTTAATTTGAACCAGTCGTAACAATAATCGCTAACAACGCGACTTCGGAATAAGTGTAAAATGATGTCGTTGCTTTAAGAAGCTGACGTAAGAAAGTCTGATAATAAGAATAAACAGACGTAAGAATATCTGTTATCAGACGTGACCACGAATAAATGAAACGATGTCGTTAACGCATCAACCAGCCGCAAGGAAAAGCGCTAACATACATGAAGCCAGACACAAGGAAAATACCAGTCGCAATGAATAGTGCAACTGCTGATTTTACAAAAACAACGTAGCTGCTGAAATTTGACTTGATATTTGTAACATCAAAACAACAACTATGCTATCAGTTGTTGCCTATGAAACCAGACTTTATACTGATTTAACTCGCATCTACCGATTACATAGCTATCAAATTCTGATATTACAACTATTGAAAGGAAGAACATTCATAAAAATTCTTGGATTAAACTCGAATCCCCAGTACTTTTAAAACATCATAAACTTTCTGGAAAACATTTGGAAGCATCAAAACCTTATTTTCGAACCCATCTTTCTTTTATTTTCATGTCTAAATTATTTTAAACATGAACTTTAAACATACTGTAACATATAGGCAAGAAGACTCAGAAAACATCAATATATGCTTTAAATGGTAAGTCAAGAATCAGCTTTTACTTGCCTTAAACGAAGCTTTGCAACAGCAACCGATTCCTGCAGAAATCTTCTCCTTTAAGCAACGCACGAACTTCTCTTGTCAAATACTTTGAAGAATACTAAAGATTTTCTTTGCAAATGATTAAGATCTTGCTTTCAAATCAAGTTTTTATATGAAAGGGATTAGTGGCATGCTACTTGTGAAATTAAGCATGACACACTTACAAAATTTAGTAAAATTCCTTTCCTCTCATTTTAATTTTTACTTACAAAATTTTGTAAAATTCCTTTCCTCTCATTTTAATTTGTAAAACACCAAACCTTTTTCAAAGAAATCATTTGACCTCCTTAAAGATATTTTCAATCCCTAAAAACTGTTCGTGCATCACCCTTGGAGTCATCCATCGAAACAAGTTGCGTTACATCTATTTTTTCTGGAATCATTGAAATCAGACAATGCATAACATTTTCAACATGTCATTTTAAATCTATAAAATAAACAAAATGCATAATGTGGTCCTATGGATTTTTGGGGCGTTACACCCTTAGTGATGGTTCAGTGGAGCAAACATGCCAGAGAGGAAGCTACTTGGGAACTGGAAAAGAAGATGCAACATGAATGGCCGCATCTGTTTGCGTGAGTGTTGCATCAAATTCCAGTAGTTGTTTGCCCAGTTATCTTGAACTCTTAGGTTCAGTTGAGTTGTTCCTGGACTTGTTGATTTCGAGGAAGGAATCGTGTTTTAGTGGGGGAGAGATGTCAGACCCGAACATTTTTCCGTTCAGATGTTGGTCGGGTTTGGACCAGCTATTGGTCGATGTGCTTGGTGTAGCCATCGGATGTCGTTAAGTGTTAGAATCAGCGGTTGGAAAGATATCAGACGTTGCGTGGGAGACATTTTTTTGAGTATCAGCTGTTGAGTCAGCTGTTGGTGACATCTGATTCAGATGTGTGTATCAGCTGTAGCGGTAGGAATCAGTTGGAGCAGCAGTGCTTCGTTAGATATCGGACGTTGGATTCAGTCGTTGCGTGTTAGCGTGTTTCGTAGCGTGTAGCAAAACTATGTCGTTTGGATTAGTTGGGATGACAGCGTTTTGGATTAGCGCTAGGAGATTCAGCTGTTGGTGTGTTAGCGCGTATTCATCTGTTGCGAGAGATCAGCTGTTGGTTAGCGATCAGCTGTGACTAGCGGGTGACGTGTCCAGCTGTAGTCTCTGTGACGTCGTTTTGTTGAGTTATTCACTGTTTAGCGATAGGACATAGCTGATGCGAGATTTCAGCTGTGGTTGGGAATATTAGTTGTGACAACCGAGTTTGTCGGTGGACCTGTTTCTCAGTAGTCAGTTGTGACTTTAAATATGGGACTTAGCTGTTGTTCTCTATCATTGTTTCCCCAACAATTAAAAATATTTCCCGATAGCAAATCTTGTCATGATACCCTAGTTAAAGTAACAAGTAATCTTATCCGTCCTAATTGCCGGTGGTAGACAACTCCGACGAGAGTGAGAGTTGTAGCGTTGGACTCCTCTTGCTAAGGCGCTTCATTCTATACCTCTTTAGAAGGATTTGGAGGAGCTGGAAGAGGATCGCAGGATTGCTAAGACATCTCCCTTGTGTAGTTTGCTAGAATAAGCGTCCCTGCCGTGCCGGTAGTTCGTTGGGGTAAGTGAGAATTCTACCTTTAAGCTTTGTTCCGTTGAGTTAGGAAGGTAGATAACCGTTGGGGGAGTTGTAGCTCCCAGCTGCTGTTGTTTTATGTTTCGGTCTTTGAGAAGTAGCTTGTGTTGGCTTAGCATGTGACAGCTCTGTGTTGCTTGGACTTTGTTGTGGCAACTGCGTGTGGTAATTGTAGCTCAGAAGTTGAGGTACGGGTGTTGAGCTTATTTTACAGCGTGGATCTGGCATAGGTATTATGCGTGATTGTTGTGTATGCATTGCATTGTTGTTTATGTGTTGGTTCAGCTTTTGCATTGCATACGCATTGTCATTTCCATTTCAGCTGTTGTAGCCTTGCCTTGTTGTGCTGTTTCTGTTGCGTACCAGGATGCGAGGGCGAGCGGCAATACCGCACTCTCATCTCCCAGCTTGGATCTGTTAGCCACCATCCGCCGAGTGATTAACTACCACAGTTCATGGGTTGGGCAATGGCAGGTAGAGATGTTGATGCATCTGGTATTCGGGTGATGTGTAAAGATGAGTGGGTAATTCCATATGCTTGTACACTCACCGTGGCCACCATTCCTCGCAGAATCTGTTGTCAGCTGTGAGCTATGCTTCGAGTTCTTTGTCTCCCTGTTGAGGTCGAATCTTTCGGCTGTTGTCCTGTTTCTCATGCATAGCATCTGCATCTTATCTTTTGCTATTCATAGCTGTTTTATAGTTGCTCTCCGTACTGGGGTTTGACCACGAGGTCCCTCTGGGGCTGTTGTGTTTGTTTGCCTGTTTGTTGTTCAGGTTTTCCAGGTTATTCCGCTGGTCGTGGCTTTGACCCAGCTGGAGGTGCCCCAGGAGGTGAATAGAGTTTCCCAGTTATGTATAGTATTTATATGCACTGGTATCACTGTGGGTGGGATGTCCCGGGTGATGCTTAGACTTTTATAGCTAGTAGTCTGTCTGTGCTTTTGCTATATTTGGTCGTTGGGCAGTACTTGTATTGTTTGTAATGTACTGTTGTGGACTTATAAAACTGGGATTATTTTGTGTATCTTGTATTTTTAAATTATCTATTTTAAATCCGTCAGGCAAAAGCAAATATTTTAACCACTTTTTAGTTGCTTCCGCTTGTTTCTGCGTGGTTAATCTTTGATGTGAGCACGAGGCCTGACAACGTCCAGCTGTCGACTGAACCTGATTCTACACCTCCATCAGACTCTCCTCAATATCCACTGCTCTATCCACAACCTCAACATATGTCGCCGGGGAACCAGCTAACACCATACGGAACAACTCGGGTCTCAACCCTCTCAAAAACTTGTTCCTCTTCGTCCTCTCCTGGTTCGCAACATGGGAAACATACGACAACAGCGAAGAAAACTGCCTGGCATACTCGGCCACCCTCAAGTTCCCTTGCTTCAGATTGTCGAACTCCCGCTCTTGATTGTTATAGAAAGACTCAGGGGTATACTCCTGTCGAAAAGCTGCACAGAAGCTCTCCCAAGAAATCAAAACTCCAGTCTCTCTCATGACACGAGAAGTACCCTTCCACCAGTGTTGAACATGCTCTCTCAACTGCAACACTGCTAACTTCAGCCTCCTCTCTTGCGAGTACTCCACTGCGTCAAACAACTCTTCCATGTTCTCAAGCCAGCCTTCAGCCAACAGACCAGCCTCAACACCAGTAAACGTCGGGGGATTCATCCTATGGAACCTAGCCAACACTAGCTCCATCTGGAGGTAAGCGCAAGTAGATAAATCACAGAGGCAAATAATCAAATCACACAATCACAGAGTCAGTCAAAATCAAAACACAAACTCTGTGTCTAGACTCAAGTGTGACCAAAAGAAACGAGGTTATCCCAGTTTAAGCTCTGATACCAAAAATGTCAGGCCCGATGCGCTAATACATCAATTAGTCACAATTAGGCGGAAGCATCAGAAAATATGGGCTAAAAATTTTCGAATATGGGCCTGATCGAATATCATTCAAAATACATTCATACTCAAAATAAGAATTTAACTCAAAACTCAAACAACATACAATAAAACAAGTAGTCAATCAACTACAGATACACCAATTAAATAAAGGCACAGGACATCCATTGACTTAATATATATATCAATACAACTGGGACTCGAATAAAAAATGGGATCGACCTGCTGAAGCTCCACTCTGTCCAGCCTAGTTAGCTGAAGAACCTGTATTGGCCAACATCGACCAAAACAGCCCAAAACAAGGAAAATAAACGAGGTCAAACCTCAGTACGAAGAGCACAATAAAAGCATCTATCATATCAGACAATGCAATATCTCAATAGTGCAATGCATGAAAGGGCTACCAAGAATCATCGGTAGACAAGAAGAAGAGCACATCGACTCAGCTGTGCAGATCTCATCAATCATCATCATCTTGTGATCTTCAGGTGCGACGACTCAGCCGACCATCACAAGGCAGTGTTATTCAGGCACGACAGCTCAGCCGGCCACCACATCAAAAGCAGCGTTGGACCTTTCAAGCGTGACGACTCAGTCGGCCGATCACAACATGCAGAGGAATTCAGCTCTCAAAGGAATCAGGCTCAATATGTATGCGTGAATACACAACAGAATCATGCTTAAAATCATACATATATCTCACGCACAAACAGATATGAGCACATGATCATCATACAATCAACACAAAGAACAGCAGCAAATACACGAAAGAAATATCCCAAAGCTGATAACAAAGCTGCTAATTCTAGCTCAATTCGTACCTCAATTCAGCTTCTACCTCAACAAATCTTACAAAAAACAAGGGCGAAGAACCAGCACAAGTCTATTGCCCTAGTAGCTTCATGACGAACTCAACAGAAGCCACTACCAGCTCAAATCTGTTAAAATATCTCAATATCAACTCAAATCTGAACTCATACCGCATAAATTTTAAATCCTCGTAGCTTACTCAGCTACTTCAACTCTACAGAGCACCACTCAGCTATCAACGAAGCTTAAAATGGAAAGAAATCACTTACCCAAAGCTGCTAAAGAACAGAAGAACTACGGGTTAACAATCACGAAGATACACGAACACTGCAACAACTTCGCGCTCCTCAAATCCGACGACTCCAGTCTCCAAACTGGTATCAATCGAACGCTCTAGAGAAGACGAGCTCAGCAGTACCAATCTTTCTCCAAACAGCAGCGTAAAACGACGGTAATTGAAGGAAATAGGGTTCGGATGAACAGTACCAATTGAGGGTTATAGGGGATGAAGATAAGAAATATCAGGTTTGAAATACTCTAAGTGCTGATCGACACTTAATTTAAATCCCCAAGTCCAAGCTACAGTGAAAATCAATCACCGACAAATTCAGATCCCATCGCTTAGGTAGAAATCCCTCAAATATGACCTCAGTTGTCACTCACATCTGACTACACTATCTCGAGTCTGACTCTCCAAACTAAACACGCGCTTCTTGTTGGGATCCGGATCCGCCCCCCGGCGAGGCAGAGGAAGAACAATAGAAAAAGGCCGGGAGACGATCAATACGAAGACAACAATTACAGTAATCGTCATACATAGGGCGTTCAAAATGGATTACCTTGCTGGCACTTGTGCCTGTCTCCAACCGGTATTACAAGAATCCGGCTCTTCTCGGTAGATTGTGGTAGACTATCGCCAATCCGGTCCATGACCAGAACTGAGACTCCTTCGTCAGGCTGCACTAGAAGCACTGACGGGATCAGCATGAATGGATTCTCCTCGTCGAGTTGGCCGGAAACGAATTTCCGGCGACAACGGGCGGCGGCGCATGGCGGGCGACGGCGGCGGCGCTTGGAGAGGAGAGGAGGGGCGGCTATCTTAGTGCTAGGGTTAGGTCAATTGTGAGTTGTATGTTGTATGAGTTAAGTCTTGCTTAAGTCTAATTAAATAGACTTAAGTGTTGGACTTGGACCGGCCCAACGGGCCCGGGTCCAACGATGAACATTCAGTTCATCTCCAACACCGAGACTTCACCGTAACTCCGATCGCCGATCAGATCGGACCGATCGACTCAGTTTCCAA
>KQ986467.1:336727-354497 GCA_001598015.1 Dorcoceras hygrometricum
TAAAACCTATTGCATACACCTAACACATTGGGCACGGCTCTCGATCACCCCAATCATGCAATTAATCTAATTAACATGCATAATTTTAAATAATCTAATTATTTATCGTAAAATCATATTCTAATTACGAAATCTTATTTTATAATAAAATCGTATTTTGCCGATAAAACAATTTTAAACAACAAAATCATACTTTATTACAAAATCATATTTCATAATTAAAAATCGCATTTTACTAATTTTAATTGTATCAAAATTGGGTTTAAAACAATTTTAGGCCCAAAAACTTAAAATTTCAAAATCGATCAAAATCGGGCCCGACATCGCATACCGGCCCGAAAACTTCACGGGCTGCCCGGGACAGGCCCGAACCAAACCCTAGAAGAATTCAGACCAGTCGTCACGACATCGCCGGAGCGGCGGCCGGCCGGCGGCCGCCATCGGAAATCACGTGCGCCGCAAGGGCACACGCGGGCGCACGGCAGCGTGCATCATCACGCCACCTTGCGCGCATCCAGCGGCGTGCAACGCCTCGACCAACGCCGCTCTCATCGCGCCACAACGCTACGGTCGTGCGAGAGGGAGGCGCACAGCGATGCGCGACAATCGCGCGAGGCAGCGCCCATCGTCGCAACGGCCGGCCACCAAAATTGCGACAGCTCGCGGGCGACGAAGCGCGACATCTCGCGCGACGCGGCGCCCTTAGATCGGCCAGCAGCGGCGCTAGAGCATCGGACAGCGACACAATCCTCGCGGCGAGTGCGTGGCCTCTCGCGCGGCGAGCGCCCGGCCAGCGTGCGTCCAGCGCGCGCATTGGTGCTTGTCGTGGCTCCGCCGCGTACGGCGGCGCTGGGCAGTCGACGTGCGACGATATTTCGGCCATCTTGATCTGAAATTCATAGGTTAGATACAATTATGGCAATTCCTATGATCAGATCCGAAAAACAGTGGCTCTGATACCACTGTTGGGGATCCGGATCCGCCCCCCGGTGAGGCAGCGGAAGAACAATAGAAAAAGGCCGGGAGACGATCAATACGAAGATAACAATTACAGTAATCATCATACATAGGGCGTTCAAAACGGATTACCTTGCTGGCACTTGTGCCTGGCTCCAACCGGTATTACAAGAATCCGGCTCTTCTCGGTAGATTGCGGTAGATTATCGCCAATCCGGTCCACGACCAGAACCGAGACTCCTTCGTCAGACTGCACTAGAAGCGCTGACAAGATCAGCACGAACGGATTCTCCTCGTCGAGTTGGCCGGAAACGAATTTCCGGCGACAACGGGCGGCGGCGGTGGCGGCGGCGGCGCTTGGAGAGGAGAGGAGGGGCGGCTATCTTAGTGCTAGGGTTAGGTCAATTGTGAGTTGTATGTTGTATGAGTTAAGTCTTGCTTAAGTCTAATTAAATAGACTTAAGTGTTGGACTTGGACCGGCCCAACGGGCCCGGGTCCAACGATGAACATTCAGTTCATCTCCAACACCGAGACTTCACCGTAACTCCGATCGCCGATCAGATCGGACCGATCGACTCAGTTTCCAAAACTGAATAATATGATCTGAAAAACCATTTTTCAGAACCCTAGTGCAAAAAGACCGTTTTGGCCCTCAACAGCGGGAAACCCCGGTTTGACCCCTGTTGACTTTTAGGAAGTCGCACTTCCCGAAATCCTCTTCTCGTGCTCAACACATTGAGCTGAGTATCCGTGCGGGAATCTCGAATCTAGTACTTGTGTGACCCTCAATGGTTCAGGGATACAGCTAGCCGTGGGCCCACAACCATTGTGGCTCCGGAATCACAATTCCGGACTTGCCCAACGGATCATGGTAAAGCATCTAGCAACATCGCCCCATGATCCCCTAGGTATCACTGATAGTGCCTGCAAGAACCAGTCGGTCGTGGTTAGCGTACAGTACGGTCCTTTCAATCAATATATCCCGATCAGATCAACGACCATTGGTAAATCGAGAGTCGCTATAGATCTGATAGCTATGCATACATTTTGGAGATCGAATAGTGACATCGCGAGTGTAACTAGGTAAACACATTTAAATAAAACACTTCTAGTACTCTGGCCAGAGATTTATACACTATTATCCCCTCAGATAGCATAGGATATCCACGCATGTCTGCGAGCGGTGAATCCTCGACAACGATGCATCGACTCCTACATGCATCGGGGTCTCACCCAATCCCGACGCCTTGTGACCCCAAGTGAGTCGGCAAACGGGTCAAAGTGAGACGCCTATCATGTAGAGTCTCAATGACGTTTCGAGTCGTGAGGACTAATCAGTACAACCAAGACCTCGGACTTATCCACTCGACAAATGGTAACCACTTGGAAAGTCCGAACGAGGGTAGTTCGATAGATCACCAGGTCACTATCTATCTGCATGCTCATAACATCACAATTTTCCCTACCAATGAAACATGGTACTTCGCATCGCAGATACTAGCCTCGAACTCGGGCGGCCTTATCCTCATTTTGACGGCCCAATCGACTAGGAACATGTTCAGAATACACAGCGACTATTAGATGTGTTTCATGATAGCCGTCATACTCACTATCACATCTAACATACGCTTTAGTGCATTCTAGGTCTTTAGTCAACGCAATTGTAAATCATTACACACATAATGAAAGTAAAGAATTTCATATAAGTAAATGCGTATATCATATATAAAGACTGTTTGTACAAGAGTCTATAAAACCCACACGCCACAAGTTGGCTAGTTGGACATCTACTCTAACACTTCTAATCAAAACGGTGTCGCGCTACTTAACAAAACCACGTACCATAGGGGTCTCTCTCTCGCAACAGATCCCGCTAATGCTCATCCAGACTTGACCAAATAAACGCTCACATCTGTTCACGCCCGCTAAACAGATTCCTCTTGCTAGCGTCAAATTTGAAAAACACTATACGACATCGCATTACATCTTGCAACGCCATATCTGACTAGCACCTCAACGACAGCGTTCGATCCCTGCTCGCGGCAATTCACGCAAACCCGCCAGGGACACATCTGAACATCCAGATTTCACTCAAATCTGAAATTCTGAAAATCACCAAATCCTCACATCTGAAAACCCGATAATCAGAAACTCAATTAGATAATCCCAATCCAAATCTGATTAGTTGATAAATCGTACTTCACAATTTCTCGACGGGAAAAGAGTTACGGTGAACAGTAGCTAAACGAGGGTTTGAAGATGGAGATAAGAAATATCAGGCTCTAAATAATTCTAAGTGTCGATCAACACTTATTTATATATATCTCTCAAATCCAACAGATGCAGTTCTAAAATAATCAGACATTGAAACAGTAGGAATCTCACGGCAGACCCCAGCGATTGCTCACAACAGAAATCAGCTGCAACCATCAGGAGTTGCATTCACAAAGGAACATCAAAACGACGCTGCATCAACTAATCAAAACGACACCGCAGCGCTACAACAGCTGACAATAGATTACTTTGTAAAAAACTAACAGCTGGTCACGCTAAACAATTCAAACGACGACGTAAGGGACACGTCACCTTCGCTGCCAATAGCAGACACAAAGCGTTACACCCAAAACGCTGCGTTCCAACTTATCAAAACGACGTCGTCTCACATCAACGACTGGTCACTTAACTGAATCAGCTCCTCACAATCGCAACTGCTGATTTGTGCTAATACAACAGCAGTCAACACCAAACGGTTGACCAACACGTGTTGTTTTCTCGTTAAATCTCGCGATTGCGCGCCTGCTGCCAACAGATACCTCCTCAAGCGCTACTACCAAATAGCAAAACGACGAAGCATCACTCATTCGCTACAGTAGATGTCTGAAATGCGCTACACCTGATTTCTACTGGAATTAGATTTTCTCTCGCAAAACCCCTAAAAACTTCACGCGACTAATCCCAAATCAATTCGATAAATCGGTAATCTAAAATCTGATTCCTCACATTCTCCCCACCTTAAGAGATTTCGTCCTCGAAATCAAAGAAAAACTCAGGGAAAATTTAATCAAACACAATCATCCAATCAAACTCGAAGCAAAGTATCAGAATTTACCTGGAATTTACACTATAAGTGTTCAAACAGATGAGGCCAGTCCTGTCTCATCTTCTCCTCAACCTCCCAGGTAGCTTCTTCTCGGCCATGCTTGCTCCATTGGACCATCACCAACGGAATAGTCTTGTTCCTCAGCTGCTTCTCCTTTCTATCCAGAATCTGCACTGGATATTCAACATAGCTCAAGGCAGAATCCAGCTCAACTTCGTCGGTTCTCAACACATGGGGCGGATCTGGCTCATATTTCCTCAACATGGACACATGAAAAACGTCATGTATCGCTGCTAACTCAGCAGGCAGCCTCAATCGATAAGCCAACTGTCCAATCTTCTCAAAAATCTCGAAGGGACCAATGAATCTAGGAGCTAATTTGCCTTTAAATCTGAATCGCATAACGGTCTTGAAGGGAGAAACTTTGAGAAATACTCGATCGCCAACCTCAAACTCTAAAGGTCTGCGTCTTCTGTTAGCATAGCTAGAGAAACTATCTTGAGCAGCTTTCATTCTACTCCGAATCAAATCCACCTGATCTTTCATGTGCTAAACAAACTCCGGTGTAGAAAGCTGTCTCTCACCAACTTCTTCCCAACAGATCGGAGATCTGCATTTTCGACCATACAACGCCTCAAATGGAGCCATCCTGATAGTCACCTGGTAGCTGTTGTTATACGAAAACTCAACCAAGGACAAAGAATCCTGCCAGCCACCACTGAATTCCATCACAACTGCAAGCAGCATATCCTCTAAAGTCTGAATGGTCCGCTCAGAATGACCATCTGTCTGTGGGTGATAGGCTGTACTCATAGCCAATCTCGAACCCATCGCTGCTTGCAGACTCTTCAAGAAATGAGAAGTGAACCTTGGATCTCTGTCAGACACTATCAAAATAGGAACTCCGTGCAATCTAATCACATAGTCGATGTACATTTTCGTCATTTTCTTCATGGAACACCTCACGTCATAGGGAATGAAATGGGCTGACTTCGAAAGTCTATCAACCATCACCCAAATCGCATCACATCCCCTACTCGATCGAGGTAGATGAGTCACAAAATCCATGGCGATGTGCTCCCAATTCCATTGGGGCACCTCCAAACTCTGTAGCAATCCACCAGGTCTCATTCTCTCAGCCTTGACCCGCTGGCAATTCAGACATCTAGCAACAAAACCAGAGATTTTGCTCTTCATGCGTTCCCACCAGTAGTGAGACTTCAAGGCATGGTACATCTTTCTCTCGCCCGGATGCACACTGTACCAGCTACAATGTGCTAGCCTTGACCCGCTGGCAATTCAGACATCTAGCAACAAAACCAGAGATTTTGCTCTTCATGCGTTCCCACCAGTAGTGAGACTTCAAGGCATGGTACATCTTTCTCTCGCCCGGATGCACACTGTACCAGCTACAATGTGCTTTGTTCAGAAT
Organism: Dorcoceras hygrometricum; assembly: GCA_001598015.1. Taxonomy (NCBI): domain Eukaryota; kingdom Viridiplantae; phylum Streptophyta; class Magnoliopsida; order Lamiales; family Gesneriaceae; genus Dorcoceras; species Dorcoceras hygrometricum. Next base: position 342,218 of record KQ986467.1, read on the forward strand.
GGTCTCTTTCAACTCGATCAAGTTCGGAACCACCAATCATCCTCGAAATCTCAGACACCCATCGGAAGTAACAGAGAAATCATCAGACTGACCACTTTGGGATTTAATCTTCAACTCATGAAAATATGGATCAGTCCTCTGCGCCTCCCTGATGTTACTCATAATCTGCGGTTCTACTTGAATCGAAGAAACCGTAAAGTACTGATCACCCGGCTGGAATCGCCAACCAGAAGTACTCAACTGCTCATAGACTTTTGAGATACTCAACAACGAAAGCATCGCAGGCTGGGTCTTCCTACTCAATGCATCGACAACCGAGTTCATCTGCCCAAGCTGATACTGAATCTCACAATTAAAGTCTTTGAGCAACTCCATCCAACGTCGTTGCCTCATATTCAGATCAGACTGCGTGAAGATATATTTCAGGCTCTTGTGGTCGGTGCATACCACAAATTCTTCAACATACAGATAATGTCGCCAAATCTTCAAGGCAAACACTATCGCAGCCAACTCCAAATCGTGAACAGGGTACCTCGTCTTGTGAGGCTTCAACTGTCGAGACGCATAGGCAATCACGTACCCGTTCTGCATCAGAACACATAAAAACCATTGAGAGAAGCATCGGAGCACACAACGAATCCTTCGGATCCAGACGGTAGAGCCAAAACACGAGCAGTAGTCAACTTCTTCTTCAACGTCTGAAAACTGAACTCCCACTCGTCAGTCCAAACGAACTTCCGATCCTTCTGAGTCAATTGAGTCATTGGCCTGGCTATAGAAGTGAACTTCTCAATAAAACGCCTGTAATAGCCAGCCAATCCCAAGAAGTTGCGGATCTCGGAAACGTTCCTAGGTCTCTCCCAGTTAAGAACTGCTTCGACCTTACTCGGATCTACCGAAATCCCTTGCGCCAAACGGTAGAGCCAAAACACGAGCAGTAGTCAACTTCTTTCTTCAACGTCTGAAAACTGAACTCCCACTCGTCAGTCCAAACGAACTTCCGATCCTTCTGAGTCAATTGAGTCATTGGCCTGGCTATAGAAGTGAACTTCTCAATAAAACGCCTGTAATAGCCAGCCAATCCCAAGAAGTTGCGGATCTCGGAAACGTTCCTAGGTCTCTCCCAGTTAAGAACTGCTTCGACCTTACTCGGATCTACCGAAATCCCTTGCGCCAAAATCACATGACCCAAAAAGATAATCCGATCAAGCCAAAATTCGCACTTGCTGAACTTGGCGTACAATTTCGAGTCTCTCAATCTCTACAACACCAATCTGAGGTGCTCCTTATGCTCTCTCATGCTCCTCGAATACACTAGGATGTCATCTATGAAGACGATAACGAACCGATCTATGTACTCGCTGAAGACGCGATTCATCAAATCCATGAACACAACTGGGGCATAAGTCAACCCAAACGGCATGACAAGAAACTCATAATGCCCATATCGAGTCCGAAAATCTTTCTTCGCCACATCAGCGTCTCTAATCCACAACTGGTGATAACCAGAGCGCAAACCAATCTTCGAGTATATGACTGATCCTTGCAACTGATCGAACAAGTCATCAATCCTCGGCAAAGGATACTTGTTCTTCACCGTCGCCTTATTCAACTGTCGGAAATCCACGCACATCCTCATAGACCCATCCTTCTTCTTCACAAAAAGAATCGGAGCTCCCCAAGGCGACATACTCAGTCTGATGAAGCCTTTCTCCAAGAGATCTATCAACTAATCCTTCAGCTCTTTCAACTCTGCGGGCGCAAACCGATACGGAGCTCTAGAAATCGGGGCGGTAACGGGCACCAACTCGATGCTAAAGTCGATCTCACGTCTTGGAGGGAATCCAGGAATCTCATCCGAGAACACATCGGGAAACTCTCGGACGATTGGGATGTCGCTCAACTCCAATCGTGGCTCTTGGGAAACATCAAGCGCATAAATCATGAATCCAGCATTATCCAACGATATCAGGCTACACATCTCCATGGCGGACACCAGTGGAATCTTCGAGCGTGAATCAGCCCCGTAGAACTCCCACTTCTCACCCGAATCAGAGCGAAATCTCACCACACCATGAAAACAATCGATCGTAGCCTTATAGATGGACAATACCTCCATTCCCAAGATGCAATCAAAATCTCTGATTCCCAAAACAATCAGATTGGACACCAAAACATGCTCATCAAATCGAAGTACACAATCCAACACCGCTTCACGGGACCACTGACTCACACCAGCAGGGGTCGACACGGAAACAACATCACACAATGGGGAAGAACTCAACCCATGCTCATAAACAAACAACTCAGAAATGAAAGAGTGTGATGCACCAGTGTCAAATAGAACTCTTGCAGGGTAATCAAAAATAGAGCATGTACCTGCGATCACTGTGGCAGGTGTCTCCTCAGCCTGCTCTCTCGTCAAAGCGATCGCCTGGGCCTGCTGTGGAATCTGGAACTGAGGTCTCAAAGGTGCTCCAAACATAGAAGGATCACGGGGTTTGAATCCATATCGCTGGGTAGGGGCAGGAAACTGCGGTCTCTGAGAAGAACCACCAGCTGATCCCTGCTGCGAAGGATCTGAAGACTAACCCCTCAACAAAGGACATACTCTCTGAAAATTTCCGGGCTGTCCACAGTTATGGCAAAACCCCTGAACTCCACGATACTACGAAGTCGGATGCCTTCCTCCGCACTGTCCACAAGACATGACGCCAGAACCACTTCCAGAACCAGAACTCGCAGAACCAGAGGAACTCGAATTCGCCTTCTTCTTGAATTGCTTCCCTCGAGGTCGAAACCTTTGGCGATTCGTCTGCTGCTGCAACCCCTGAGGAGAATAGAAATATTACGACGCATCCTGAACAGGCTGAAAGGTGTGTCCAATAGTTGGCTGAGTCGGAGCACCCTCCTTCAGAAGACTCTCCTCAATATCCTCCGCCCGGTTCACTGCCTCGATATAGGTCGCTGGTGAACAAGACAAAACCATCCGATACAGATCAGGCCTCAAGCCTTTCAGAAATTTGTTCCTCTTCGTCCTTTCCTAGTTGGCTACGTGTGACACATAGATCAAAAGAGCAGAAAACTGTCGGGCATACTCAGCCACTCTCATGTTTCCCTGCTTCAGGTTGTCGAACTCCCGCTCGTGACTGTTATAGAAGGACTCCGGGGTATACTCCTGTTGGAACGCCTCATCCCTGCTTCAGGTTGTCGAACTCCCGCTCGTGACTGTTATAGAAGGACTCCGGGGTATACTCCTGTTGGAACGCCTCACAGAAGCTCTCCCAAGTGATCACAGCCCCACTATCACGAAGGATACGAGAAGTACCTCTCTACCAGCGCTGTGTGTTTTCTCTCAGCTGCAACACCGCCAGTTTCAGTCTCTTCTCAGGAGCGTACTCCAGAGTATCGAACAACTCCTCCATCCGAACTAACCAAGCCTCAGCCATCGCACCACCCTGGGCAGCAGAAAACGTCGGAGGGTTCGTCCGCTGAAATTTAGCTAAAACCAACTCCATCTCGCCTATCTGTCTAGTAACGTTCTCAACCTGCTGAATATCGTCATCACTACCTGCCCTAGACTCCTCCTCAATACGTCTAGTCTTCCTACCTCTTCCTCTCCTCGGTGGCATCTAAACAAGTCTAGAGGAAAGATCTCACAGCAGATATATCACATAGACAGATAAGAGATCACATAAGTCACCGAGTCAATCAAAATCAAATCAAAACTCTGTGCCTAGACTCTAGTGTGATCAAAGGAAATCGAGCTTATCCCAGTTTAAGCTCTGATACCAAAAATTTCATGCCCCGTACTAATAAACAGAGATTATAGCACAATTAAGAACATAATAACGGAGGAGTAAAATCGGGCTTAAAAATTTTTCGAAATCATTTGGGCCTGAAATCAAAATCATCATTCAAAATATTCATAATCAAAATACGAGTTAACTCAAACTCATACAAAACAATTAACAACAAGTCTCAAATCAAATAAAGATCGCCAATACAATAAAACACGGGGCATCCCCCGGTTCAATACATATCATAAAATAAACTGGGACTCAAGGGAACAGGGATTGACTAGCTGGAATTCCACTCGGTCCAGCTTGGTTACCTGAAGATCCTGCAAATGGGTAACACAGACCCAAACAACACAAAGCAGGAAAAGAAATACGAGGTCAAGCCTCAGTACGAAGAGCTATCAAACCATCTAATCATGCAACATGCTATAATCAATGCCATGATATGCATTAGGGCTATCAAGGATCGGATAGCTAGACCAGTGTATCAACTGGCAAATCATCTCAATTAGCCTCTATACCCGCACGGTGTATCAACCGGGGAAATCATCGGTCCGTGATCTTCAGAGACCGTCAGCCCATCACAGCTCGGTGGTAGACACTCGAATCCGGTAGTCACCACTCCGATGATAGCATTGGACTTTTCAGGCACGACACATCTGTCGGCCAGTCACAACGTGGCTGTCAATCAGGTCATCAATCAATCTGTCAATCAGGCTCAAGATGTATGCATGTATGCCAATCAATATTCAATTCACAATGCATACAATTCAATACGTGACAATAGAATGTACAACTCAAACAATTCAACAAACTGTATCACGTAAAAGCACAGAATCAAATCAGCAGATTTCATAACATCAATCACAACCATGTCCACGCTCAAATTTGTTAAATCTGCTCAATACGTACCTCCAATGGCTGATATCTACCTCAAAAGATTTACAAAGGCACAGCACAAACAACTGAAGCAAGTCAGCTTCCTTCTACTACGGCAATCACGGCAGGATACACCTAGAACTTCAAATCTGTTAAGGAAACTCAATAATTAACTCATAACTAGTTCAAATCTGAACTTCTCAATAATATTTCCTACGGCCAAGAACCTAACTCCGGTTCTACTTCTATGAAAATAACTAGCAGCTAATACTAAGCTTAGAATGGCAAAAAATCCTTACCCAGAAGCTGAAACTAGCGGAAGAACTATCGAGTTCCACTGTACAAAGAAACCAGCAACTTCGCGATCCTCTCCAAGGTCGTTCTACAGCCTCAACTGGGTAAAAATCGGAAGAGAAACTCACAAGGAATCTATCGCCACCAAAATCGCTCAAAACAACGGCGGAGAACGGAGCCAATCGACGGGAAAAGAGTTACGGTGAACAGTAGCTAAACGAGGGTTTGAAGATGGAGATAAGAAATATCGGGCTCTAAATAATTCTAAGTGTCGATCAACACTTATCTATATATATCTCTCAAATCCAACAGCTGCTGTTCTAAAATAATCAGACATCGAAACAGTATGAATCTCACGGCAGACACCAGCGATTGCTCACAACAGAAACCAGCTGCAACCATCACGCGTTTCATTCACAAAGGAACATCCAAACGACGCCGCATCAACTAATCAAAACGACACTGCAGCGCTACAACAGCGCTACAACAGATTCCTTTCTAAACAACTAACAGCCGGTCACGCTAAACAATTCAAACGACGACGCAAGGGACACGTCACCTTCGCTGCCAACAGCAGACACAAAGCGTTATACCCAAACGCTGCGTTCCAACTTATCAAAACGACGTCGTCTCACATCAACGACTGGTCACTTAACTGAATCAGCTCCTGACAATCGCAACTGCTAATTTGCGCTAATACAACAGCAGTCAATACCAAAAGGTTGACCAACACGTGTCGCTTTCTCGTTAAATCTCGTGATTGCGCGCCTGCTGCCAACAGATACCTCCTCAAGCGCAACTACCGAATAGCGAAACGACGACGCATCACTCATTCACTATGGTAGATGTCTGAAATGCGCTACACCTGATTTCTACTGGAATTAGATTTTCTCTAGCAAAACCCCTCAAAACTTCATGCGACTAATCCCAAATCAATTCGATAAATCGCTAATCTAAAATCTGATTCCTCACACAAAAGCACTAAATATGATGGCCAATCAATAATTGAATGGAATATCGATGGCAAATCTGAATATGGAATTTTAAATACTCTACAAGAAATGGGTATGGCCCGTATGGCTTACAAAATCAAAGGACAAAATGAAGAAACCGCAACAACTTTAATTATTCAAGGCTTTACAGGCCAATTAAGAAATTGGTTGGATAACACTTTACCCCTCAATTCAAAACTAAGTATATTGAATCATACTATTGAAGTCGAAGACGACAATGGTAATATCAACACCCAAAATGATTCATGTGAATTCCTCATTATTACTATCTCAATGTATTTTATTGGCAACCCAAAAGAAGAATTCAACTCCTCCAAAATAATTTTAACCAATCTTCAATGTCCATCCTTGTCTGACTATCATTGGTATAAGGATGTTTTCCTCACACATGTTTTGCGCCGAGAAGACTGTAATATGTATTTTTGGAAAGAACGTTTCATTATGGGATTACCCCGTCTCTTTTCTGATAGAATCATTCATAAACTAAAAATTGCAATTGGCACCGAAGATATTCCTTTCGGTGACATGACTTTTGGACATGTTTGCTTTCATCAAACAAGAAGGTTATCATTATGTTCAGAACTTAAACTTCAAGCCAAATATAGATCTGATCGCACAACCACTAGAAAAGAACTTGGCAGTTTCTGTTCAATGTTCGGTCTAATGAACGTTGATCCGCCTTCAGTTCGAAGGAAAAAGAAAGATAAGACTTTCAAAAAATCATACCCACCCCAATTTAGGCAAAATAATTACCGAAAACGAAATCAAGCTAATAAACATAAATCAAATACATTAAAAAGTTGGAACTCTAGCCAACCTGGACATACCTCAAATAACTCTACTAAAAAACCCAAGAAAATCCATACAAAAAACACTAAACAAAATATTAATGAATTAATAGACAATATACCCAATGACTATAGTACCTCTACTAAAGATAACACTGAATCTGAAAATGAGTCTCCTACAAAAGGCATCTGCCACCTATGTGTAATTTCGAAAGACAAAAAAAAGCTATACTCGATCTGGTACAACAAATTCCAGATCCTGAAACTCCAAAACAGTACCTTAATAAATTAAAAGATCTAATTATAGATGAAGCCAGTTCAAAACGAGATCCCATCAAAGAACATTTTAACTTAAGCACATTATTTGATAAATATCCTCAACAGAGTATACTTAAACAAATAACTACAAAAGATCTACAAACAGAAATCAATTTCCTTAAAAAACAGGTTAATCAGCGTCAAAAAGATCTTTTTTCTTTAAGGGAAAAAGATATCGAATTAGAAACAAAGTTATTACTTATTAATCCTGCACCTGTAGATGAAAGAACTACAATATGTCCTTTTGGAAAGAACGTTTCATTATGGGATTACCCCGTCTCTTTTCTGATAGAATCATTCAAAAACTAAAAACTGCAATTGGCATTGAAGATATTCCTTTCGATGACATGACTTTTGGACATGTTTGCTTTCATCGAACAAGAAGGTTATCATTATGTTCAGAACTTAAACTTTAAGCCTAATATAGATCTGATCGCACAACCACTAGAAAAGAACTTGGCAGTTTCTGTTCAATGTTCGGTCTAATGAACGTTGATCCGCATTCAGTTCGAAGGAAAAAGAAAGATAAGACTTTCAAAAAATCATACCCACCCCAATTTAGGCAAAATAATTACCGAAAACGAAATCAAGCTAATAAACATAAATCAAATACATTAAAAAGTTGGAACTCTAGCAAACCTGGACATACCTCAAATAACTCTACTAAAAAACCCAAGAAAATCCATACAAAAAACACTAAACAAAATATTAATGAATTAATAGACAATATACCAATGACTATAGTACCTCTACTAAAGATAACACTGAATCTGAAAATGAGTCTCCTACAAAAGGCATCTGCCACCTATGTGTAATTTCGAAAGACAAAAAAAAGCTATACTCGATCTGGTACAACAAATTCCAGATCCTGAAACTCCAAAACAGTACCTTAATAAATTAAGAGATCTAATTATAGATGAAGCAAGTTCAAAACGAGACCCCATCAAAGAACATTTTAGCTTAAGCACATTATTTGATAAATATCCTCAACATAGTATACTTAAACAAATAACTACAAAAGATCTACAAACAGAAATCAATTTCCTTAAAAAACAGGTTAATCAGCTTCAAAAAGATCTTTTTTCTTTAAGGAAAAAAGATACGAATTAGAAACAAAGTTATTACTTCTTAATCCTGCACCTGTAGATGAAAGAACTGTAATATGTCTTTTTGGAAAGAACATTTCATTATGGGATTACCCCGTCTCTTTTCTGATAGAATCATTCAAAAAATAAAAACTGCAATTGTCACCGAAGATATTCCTTTCGGTGACATGACTTTTGGACATGTTTGCTTTCATCAAACAAGAAGGTTATCATTATGTTCAGAACTTAAACTTCAAGCCAAATATAGATCTGATCGCACAACCACTAGAAAAGAACTTGGCAGTTTCTGTTCAATGTTCGGTCTAATGAACGTTGATCCGCCTTCAGTTTGAAAAAGAAAGATAAGACTTTCACAAAATCATACCCACCTCAATTTAGGCAAAATAATTACTGAAAACGAAATCAAGCTAATAAACATAAATCAAATACATTAAAAAGTTGGAAATGTAGCCAACCTGGACATACCTCAAATAACTCTACTAAAAAACCCAAGAAAATCCATACAAAAAACACTAAACAAAATATTAATGAATTAATAGACAATATACCCAATGACTATAGTACCTCTACTAAAGATAACACTGAATCTGAAAATGAGTCTCCTTCAAAAGGCATCTGCCACCTATGTGTAATTTCGAAAGACAAAAAAAAGCTATACTCGATCTGGTACAACAAATTCCAGATCCTAAAACTCCAAAACAGTACCTTAATAAATTAAAAGATCTAATTATAGATGAAGCAAGTTCAAAACGAGACCCCATCAAAGAACATTTTAGCTTAAGCACATTATTTGATAAATATCCTCAACAGAGTAAACTTAAACAAATAACTACTAAAGATCTACAAACAGAAATCAATTTCCTTAAAAACAGGTTAATCAGCTTCAAAAAGATCTTTTTTCTTTAAGGGAAAAAGTTATCGAATTAGAAACAAAGTTATTACTTCTTAATCCTGCACCTGTAGATGAAAGAACTGTAATATGTCTTTTTGGAAAGAACGTTTCATTATGGGATTATCCCGTTTCTTTTCTGATAAAATCATTCAAAAACTAAAAACTGCAATTGGCACCGAAAATATTCCTTTCGGTGACATGACTTTTGGACATGTTTGCTTTCATCAAACAATAAGGATTATCATTATGTTCAGAACTTAAACTTCAAGCCAAATATAGATGATGGATCTGTTTAGACAGATCCTGATTAAGTTTTCAATTACACAAAACCTGTTATTGTGTTTCTAACAATTCTACTTAAGTGCACATCTTTTAGGAACGAAGAAGAAGATGTCGTGAAGCTGAATTTGTCCAGCAGATGGTTTGACAAGATTAAGTTCAGCAGCTGGTTTAGTTCATCATTGTTATCGGCAGCTGTATTAGCAATGGAGACGTCCAAAGTTAAGTCAGGTGTTCGAAATCAGGTAGAGGCCAAGTTGAACCAGCTGGAACAGGAATTGTGAAGTCTGCTGGAGAAATAGATCGAAGAAGAAGATGTACAGTCGAGCGCTAACAAGAGCTGTGATCAGCAAGGATGACGTCAGCACATATACTGGAGAAAGCTACGAGCAGCAACGTTGACGTCAGCATTGCTGATTGAAAGAAATCGAGAAACAGTAGTGATGACGTCAGCATACATTCTGGAGGAAGCAATGAGCAGCAAGGATGACGTCATCACAATCAGCAGATGAAGAAAGTTCAGCTGGAGCGCTAAGCGAAGATGGAGTCAGCAGAGAGCTACATTACAACCAGCAGTTGGTGTTTGAAGTTGGCGATTGCAAAACGATGTCCTTTGAATAAGTTGGTACGACAGCGTTTTGCCTTCGTAAGATTCAGCAGATGGTTTTGCGCTAAAAACCAGCAGGTACTTCTTCTAAGAATGACCAGCAGGCAGCTACAGTACATCCAGACACAGCAGCAGTGAAGTATAATCAACCAGTCTAGGATGCATAGCAAACGATGTCGTTTGAATAAGTTGATACGACATCGTTTGATCTAACCAGTCGTTGGGAAATCCAGTCGGAAGCATTTCACGACCAACGACTGGACAACCAGCTGCAAGTACATCCAGACGCAATCAACAGTACATCAAGACGAGAGCTAAAATAGACCAGCTGTTGATATGCATCCTGTCGCAAGATGATGTACCAGTCGCAAGCACTTCAAGATCAACGTCTGGACAACCAGTCGCAGCAATGAAAAGGAAAACCAGATGCGAAGTGAATTGCAAAGGAGCGACAACCAGACGCAGAAAAGAAACAGCTGTTGCGCGAAGTGTTGTTACAAAGAAAAGACAACAGCTGAGCGAACAGTTGTTGAACAACTTGTTGGAGAACATTCAGCTGTTGGACGCAATCAACGCTCAAGATGGAAGAATCAATGGCTGAGATTAAGTCGTGCAAATTGCCTGGAATTAAGGGAACAAGATTTGTACTATTCTGGGAAATAGTACAATTTACAGAGGAGCGTTGCACACATTTGGAAAGACGACAATTTGGCCTTGACAAACGCAGAAAAGATTTGGATTCACTGTCTAACGGCTATATTCAAACAGAGGCTTATATACTTCGAGCAGCGCATTTGAAGAGCAGTTGTGTGACACCCAAACCCAACGGGGCCACGAGAATTGGGGTAAACAAAAACTTTGGAATAAAATAAGGGCTAAAATATAATTTGTTATAAGCTGCATCTCTTATAACTCAAAGAAAACAAAACTCAAGACCAATTCGAAATTCAGCAGGTACTCAAATACGCGCGCTACTGCTAAAAAAACTTTTGCGGAAACAGGGTATTTCATATAACTTTGCAATTGCGGTTTACAACAGCTGCTATTCGATATAAATATACAACCATTGCTACTGATTTCATACAGCACAACCTAATCAAAACAATACAACTATGACACGGAAAACGTAGGCCTTGGATAAACACAACGCCACTCATCTGCTGATTCAAGTTCCACCTGCTGTTCCTCCATCAGCTGTCGTACCTGCACTATTTTAAAAGCTAGTGAGCCTAAAGGCTCAGCAAGTAAAATCTGAGTAGTAACAATTTCATAAAACGCAGGCAGACATCAGTACAATACATATGTTAAGGAACTTCAATATACAATATCATTTTCATAAACATTTCAGTGGCAGAAACAGGGGAAGACAGCCCAGTTTCTCATTTCTTTCAATTTCATTTTCAGTTGATCATGGCATATAAGTTCTATGTGGTCCAATTTGCACTTTGATCAAAATGACTCCAGATATCAGTCTTAGCATATAGCTCATATGAAAGGGCAGTCGACATCTAGACAACTGCTCACCCTTCTCCTTGGTGACCTTAACTATCTATGCCATAATCTAAAACATCTTTTGTTCCTTAACAATCTTTCTTTAAACATTTCTGTAAAACATCGGGTTCCACCATTTAAAACATTTGCTTCCCATTTTAAAACTTTACTGAGTATTGAATTCGACTGTGAAAACGTATCGCTAAACTGGAACTAGTTGAAAGAAAACCAGTCGCAAGGAATAGTATCAGTCGCAAGACTAATACCTACTGAAATGAACAATACTTAGAAATAAGTAAATCAACTGCTGAGATAATGAAATGAAATACATCTGCTGGTGAACAGTACCAGTCGCAACACATAAGAATCCAGTCGCAAGACAAGAATCTAGTCGTGAGAATAAATATAAAGTGAAACGATGTCGTTGAAGCGATCAGCAGATGAAATAACAAAACTACTTGCTGATCTTTGTGTAAAGTAAAACGATGTCGTTAGAGTGATCAGCAGATGAAATAATAAGGCTACCTGCTGACCTTTTTATAACTAAATGGAACGACGTCGTTAGCACATCAATCAGTCGCAAGGAAAAGTGCTAACACGATTATATAAATGAATAGTACCAGTCACAAGACTAGTACCAGCTGGAATGAACAATACTTGAAAAATGAGTAAAGCAACTGCTGAATTATTACTATGGAATGCATCTGCTGATGAACAGTGCATCTACTGGAATTTATGTAGACAAAGCAACTGCTGAATTAATAAAGAAAGACGCATCTGCTGATGAACAGTGCATCTGCTGAAATTTACGAA
>KQ986537.1:37395-49685 GCA_001598015.1 Dorcoceras hygrometricum
GCGAGCGATGGGGCGCCGCCGCACACGGCGGCGGCCCGGCGTTTATTTCCCGATTTTCGTTTTTCCGATCTGAAAATTAAGGATTAGATACAATAAGGCAATATCGTATGATCAGATCCGAAAACCATGGCTCTGATACCACTTTTGGGATCCGGATCACGCCTCTCGGCGGGGCAGCGGAAGAACGAAAAATATGTGCCGGGAGACGATCAATACGATAAAACAATTCATAATCTATGACATTCATAGGGTTTTTTAAACGATTACCTTGCTGGCAACTCGTGCCTGGCTCCAACCGGAATTACAAGAACGCCGGCTCTTCACGGTAGGTGGTGGTAGATCCGTCAATTAGGTCCACGACCGGAACCGATCTCCCTCCAATCATCCTGCACTAAAGACTGAGGGATTTTATCGCCAACGGATTCTCCTCGAAAAACTAGCCGGAGCAAGTCCGGCGAGCGGCGGCGGCGGCGCGGCGTGAGGCTTGACGAAGAGAAGGGGGCGGCAGCCAAGAGTGCTTAGGGTTAGGGTTTGCTTAAGTGTTGTTTCTATTATGAAGTTAAGTCTAATTAAATAGACTTGGCTTTAGTCTTGGACCGGCCCAACGGGTCCGGGTCCAAAGTATGAACATTACGTTCATCTCTATCACCGTGACTTCATCGTAACTCCGATCGCCGATCAGGTCGGACCGATCGATTCAGTTTCCAAAACTGAACACTATGATCTGAAAAACCATTTTTCAGAACCCCAGTGCAAAATGACCGTTTTGCCCCTCAACAGCGGGAAATCCCGATTTGACCCCTGTTGACTTTTAGGAAGTCGCACTCCCCAAAATCCTCTTCTCATGCTCAACACATTGAGCTCAGTATCCGTGCGGGAATCTCTAATCCAGTACCTGTGTGACCCTCAATGGTTCAGGCATACAGCTAGCCGTGGGCCCACAACCATTGTGGCTCCGATCGAGAGCTATGCGGTCCGTGGTTGCCAGTCACGGACCTGGGTCCAATCCTAGGGGTAATGCAATATGCAATGCAATCCTATTTCAAAGCTTTCCGGTTTTACAGATCTTCGGTTTCAATATTTTGATCGTCATTTCCACCGTCTTCGGATTTCCTCCCACTAAATCTAGTAATTTACATTTAAATTAACCATGACATACAATGGGTACATATATCAAGGGGTGGGAACGGGCCACAAACAGGCCCACTTTAAATGATAATCAAAATACATTTACAAACCGAAATCATACAAAACCTATCGCATACACCTAACAAATTGGGCACGGCTCTCGATCACCCCAATCATGCAGATAATCTAATTAACATGCATAATTTAAATAATCCTATTATTTACCGCAAAATCATATTTTAATTATACAATCGCATTTTATAATAAGATCGTATTTTGTCGATAAAATCCAATTTTAATCAACAAAATCATATTTCATTATAAAATCATATCTTATAATTAAAATCACATTTTACTAATTTTAATTGTATCATATTGGGTTTAAAACAATTTTAGGCCCAAAAATCTTAAAATTTCAAAATCGATCAAAACGGGCCCGATATCGCATACCGGCCCGAAAACTTCACGGGCTGCCCGGGACAGGACCGAACGAAACCCTAGAAGAAATCAACCGTCACGACATCACCGGAGCTTCGCCAGAGCGGCGGCCCACCGGCGGCCGCCACCACGAAAAAATTTCGCGCGGCGCGAAGGGCATGCTCGGCCGCAACATCGCGCGCGCGAGCGTCGATCATGGCGCAACAATTTGCGCCACGCCCTGCCGGCCATCGTCCATGACACGCGACAACCAGCGCCCAGTGACGCGGCGCTCGTGCTCCATCGTGCGCCATGATGCGCAGCAACCAGCGCCAGCGTCGCACAACAATTTGCGAACAGCGGCGGCGCACAATCGGCCGCTCACAATACGGCAAGCGCACAATCGGATGCTCACAACACGGCAAGCGCGTTGCTCGTCGGCGCAACTTGTTGCAGCAACTCTCGGCCGCTCTTCGCGAGGCAGGCATGCGGCCAGCGCGCGTCCAGCGTGCGCAAGTGCGTGCGGCGGGGAGAGGGGGCTGCCGCACACGGCGGCGGCCGGGCGGCCAACTTCAAAGTTTTGATTTCAATTCTAAAAAATTAAAACATCAGATACAATATGGCATAAAGTATTGATCAGATCCGAAAACCATGGCTCTGATACCACTTTTGGGATCCGGATCACGCCTCTCGGCGGGGCAGCGGAAGAACGAAAAATATGTGCCGGGAGACGATCAATACGATAAAACAATTCATAATCTATGACATTCATAGGGTTTTTTAAACGATTACCTTGCTGGCAACTCGTGCCTGGCTCCAACCGGAATTACAAGAACGCCGGCTCTTCACGGTAGGTGGTGGTAGATCCGTCAATTAGGTCCACGACCGGAACCGATCTCCCTCCAATCATCCTGCACTAAAGACTGAGGGATTTTATCGCCAACGGATTCTCCTCGAAAAACTAGCCGGAGCAAGTCCGGCGAGCGGCGGCAACTTAGCAGCGGCGGCGGCGCGGCGTGAGGCTTGACGAAGAGAAGGGGGCGGCGGCCAAGAGTGCTTAGGGTTAGGGTTTGCTTAAGTGTTGTTTCTATTATGAAGTTAAGTCTAATTAAATAGACTTGGCTTTAGTCTTGGACCGGCCCAACGGGTCCGGGTCCAAAGTATGAACATTACGTTCATCTCTATCACCGTGACTTCATCGTAACTCCGATCGCCGATCAGGTCGGACCGATCGATTCAGTTTCCAAAACTGAACACTATGATCTGAAAAACCATTTTTCAGAACCCCAGTGCAAAATGACCGTTTTGCCCCTCAACAGCGGGAAATCCCGATTTGACCCCTGTTGACTTTTAGGAAGTCGCACTCCCCAAAATCCTCTTCGTATGCTCAACACATTAGGTGAATCCTCGACAACGATGCATCGACTCCTACATGCATCGGGGTCTCACCCAATCCCGACGCCTTATGACCCTAAGTGAGTCGGCAAACGGGTCAAAGTGAGACGCCTATCATGTAGAGTCTCAATGATGTTTCGAGTCGTGAGGACTAATCAGTACAACCAAGACCTCGGACTTATCCACTCGACAAATGGTAACCACTTGGAAAGTCCGAAGGAGGGTAGTTCGATAGATCACCAGGTCACTATCTATCTGCATGCTCAGAACATCACAATGTTCCCTACCAATGAAACATGGTACTTCGCATCGCACTAGTCTAAAAACTCGGGCGGCCTTATCCTCATTTTGACGGCCCAATCGACTAGGAACATGTTCAGAATACACAGTGACTATTAGATGTGTTTCATGATAGCCGTCATACCCACTATCACATCTAACATACACTTTAGTGTATTCTAGGTCTTTACTCAACGCAATTGTAAATCATCATACACACAATGAAAGTAAAGAATGCCATATAAACAAATGCGAATATCATATATAAATATTGTCATATACAAGAGTCTATAAACCCACACGTCACAAGTTGGCTAGTTGGGCATCTACTCTAACACTTATCGAGCTATTGAAGAGATGGGAGCAGAAGTATCTTGGAACAGTTTCTATGCTGCGTTCCGTCAGAAATACGTTCCGGAGTCGTATGTGAACAACAAGAAGCTTGAATTTGATAACTTGGTCTACGGGGATTTGAGAGTGGCAGAGTATGCGAGGCAGTTTTATTCTCTTTTTGTAACCACCCTCACTCTACTCTTTACTAAATAAAATAGATGCGGAAATATATTTTTTTAAAAGAAAACAAATTCCAACATATGCATTATCGGGATAAAGAAAATGTGAAAATTTAACACATAAAGATATAATGAGTTTATACATGAAAATATCAAACCCTCGCTCTCCATCCAAAAACAATAATAACAAATTTCAACATAAACTATAACACTGAAAACTTGTGCGGAAACTGAAAGGTCGCTGGGTATGTGCGCCAGACTGCAGTCTACTCAGAGGTCTTGCCCCTCGATTTCGGTCTCAGCTTCATCTGCACAATTCAAGTATAGTGAGTGTAAAGACTCAACAAGTACAAAACTGGTAAAAACGAATATTACATAATACTTGCACTTACATAAAATATTTGTATTTAAGATAGTTTCTTGACTTAAAAGATATGAATTAAAACATTTCATGCTCAAAATGACTAAAGTCTTTGCATAAATAAAATGATCTTTTAAAACATTTTTCTCGTGAATTCCGTTCCTGGACTGTGGTCCCTCAACCTCATGTCTCTTGATAAACCTAATAAACACTAGTACTAGGTTGGAAAGGCACTCCAATACTTATCTGAAGCCCAGACCCATCAGTTGGAAAGGCACTTCAGTACTTATCTGAAGTCGAGAACCATCAGTTTGATATGGCAAGAGGAATGTCTCCCGACCCCATATCCGTCATAGAAAAACACAATCAAGTCTCATCATTCAAAATCAATTTTCCTCATTCTTGCCTCAAATAAATTTCTCAAATCTTCAATAAATAAATAAATTTCATAACCTCCTAAAAATTCTGTCCATAAATACTTCAAAAGTAAACCTATGCACTTTAAATAGTCAAACATGCTAAAAATCATTTTCTAGGCATTTAAATTTCATAAAATGTTTAAAAAATCTCATAAATTCTAAAATGCTTAAACACAATTCATAATATACTTAAAACATCAAATAAAGTCATTCATGAATTTTGGCAGCCCCTAAGACTCAATTTCTCCAACTTTCCCGAAAATGCCCCGAGAGGAATCGCTCTGCGCGACAAAATCTCATAAATTCTAAAATGCTTAAACACAATTCATAATATACTTAAAACATCAAATAAAGTCATTCATGAATTTTGGCAGCCCCTAAGACTCAATTTCTCCAACTTTCCCGAAAATGCCCCGAGAGGAATCGCTCTGCGCGACAAAATAGTAAAAATCATTAAAATTCAATTTTTTAACCAAATCACCCCGAATTTAGACCCACGTGACCCTAACTTGATGGGATATCTACTGAAACAAACCGAATTCAGAAACGACTCAAGGAATGACTAAACCAACGCCAACAAGGTCACTGCACTTACGCAGAAGAGAATCTGGGAAAGGCTGGGATTCTACTTCAATCTCTCACTCCTCTCGACTTCAGCACATGTTCAGACCCTAGTACAACCCAAGTATGACCCCTAGACTTCATCCCAACCTTTCTGGACCATCACCTAAGCTATGCTAGGCTTTCTCTCCTCAAACTCATTTTAAACCAACACATGCAACTATAACCCAAAATCTTTTGACCTAGATTCTCACCACCTCTCTTAGACTCCAAAGCTATTCATGCACTGACCCTAGGCTATGACAAGCCATGAAAGGACTGAGCACTTCGAACTTGAAGAGAAAGTTAGAAGAGCCAAAACACCCTTCTACAACTCAAAATTCATCTCTTTTAGGCCTAAGAAGTATAACTTACGATCAGTTCGAATTAGGCTACAATGTTCATGAATAATTGTCTTTAAAAAAGTAGAATAAATGTCTTTAAAAATAGTAGAATAAGCATCAAAAAATAGATTTAACAATTCATCATCATAAATCAACACACAATTGTACATAACTTGAAAAGTGCATCAATGAAAGCTTTGTACTTGCTTTTCTTGTTAAAAATTACAACCAAAGTGATGATGCAGGCTGGGAGGAAGACAAGGAACATCACACCAAACTTGAAAGAAGGATAATTGAGCTACAAAGTGAAGGGAAATACAAGAGAGAAGAAGCGAAGACTTCAAGTCTAAAACTAATGGAGACACACGCATATGGGGAGAGAGAAGAGAATTAAAGCTTGGAAATTGAGAATGTTTGTATGTGTTGTCTTGTGTTGTGTGTTGTGTATGCATTCAACCATGCCATGTGATGTTTAAAGAAAAAGATGTGGTGGTTACGTTATTAATTTTGGTGGTTGATTAAATAATTTTGGTGGTTGCGTATAATAGGACAATGGTTGTGTGTGTATAACATGCTCAAATTTGCTACTAAAAAATTCCATCTTCCCATTTTACTTAATTTCGAAAATTTGTGCTAAAACATGAGAAAAATGGTTTTAATAATGGAAATGAGGGTGTATGAAAGTCGTTATATATTTTTAACAATAAATTCTTCAATCCCTAAAAAATTACAAAATTTGGAAATAGCATAATGAAAATAGATTTCTAAAATTTTTCTTCCCTAAAATATTTCAAAGTATTGGGATTGCTCTCAAGAATTGATTATAGAAAATATCCTTAACTCGGTTTTCCCGTTGTCTCCTTTTCGACCTCGCATCATCTAAATACAAATTTTAAAAAGAACTTCATGAACAAAAAAATTAATAATGACATAGCTTAAAACATGGAAATAAATAAAATAACAAGGCATGCGATTTGGATAGAAAATTTCTAGGCGTTACAATACTCTCCCCCTTATAAGAATTTCGTCCTCGAAATTCGAAAGCTTACTGAAAAGGTCTGGATATCGCTCCTTGATGTCGGCCTCAACTTCCCACGTGGCTTCCTCCTCTGAATGGTTCAACCATTGAACCTTGACCATGGGAATAGTCCGGTTGCGTACCTTTCGGTTCTGTCTGCCCAATATTCGAACGGCTCGCTCCTTAAAGGTCAACTGCGGCGTCAACTGTAGTGGCTCATAGATCAACACATGCGAAGGGTTGGGTACATATCTCCTGAGCATAGAGATGTGAAAAACATTATGCACAGATGCAAGACTCGGTGGTAAGGCGACACGGTAGGCTAAGGTCCCCACTCTGTCGAGGATCTCGAAAGGCCCTATGTAACGGGTGCTAGCTTACCCTTCTTCCCAAATCTCATAACACCCTTCATTGGAGATCAACACATGCGAAGGGTTGGGTACATATCTCCTGAGCATAGAGATGTGAAAAACATTATGACACAGATGCAAGACTCGGTGGTAAGGCGACACGGTAGGCTAAGGTCCCCACTCTGTCGAGGATCTCGAAAGGCCCTATGTAACGGGTGCTAGCTTACCCTTCTTCCCAAATCTCATAACACCCTTCATTGGAGCGACCTTCACGAAAACATGATCTCCCACTGCAAACTCTAGGTTCTCCTCCTCAAGTCGTCTTCATACTCTTCCTGATCCTCATCACTATCTCTGCTGTCTGTTGGACTATCTCAGGCCCTAACTCCGCTCGCTCGCCTACCTCATCCCAATGGAGGGGTGATCTACACCTCCTCTCGTAGAGTGCCTCATAAGGTGCCATACCGATTGAGGCCTGGAAGCTGGTAGTTTGCTTTCCCAATTTCCCTGAAAGTCGATGGCACAAGCACGCAGCAAATCCTCTAGCGTCTGATTCACCCTCTCTGTCTGCCCATCGGTCTAGGGGTGAAACGCCGTGCTGAACTATAACTTCATCCCTAGAGAAGCATGAAGACTCCTCCAAAATGCTGATGTGAACCTAGCAGTCTGTGTCAGGCCCCGTGCTAATTACTCAAGATAATAGCACAATTAAACACATAATCACGGAAGCGTAAAAACGGGCTTAAAAATTTTCGAAATAAATAGGCCTGAACTTTTAATCATACATCCAAAATATACATAATTAAAATATGAGTTGACTCAAACTCATACAAATCAGGTAACAATAATAATAAATTCAAATACAGATCCCCAAAATACATAGGACACGGGGCATCCCCTGGGTTCGATACATATATAAAATAGACTGGGACTCAAGGAAACGGGGATCGACTAGCTGAACCTCCACTCTGTCCAGCTTGGTTACATGAAGATCCTGCAAGTGGGTAACGCAGACCCAAACAACACAAAGTAGGAAAACAAATACGAGGTCAAGCCTCAGTACGAAGAGCTATCAAAATAAACAGCAACTCATAAACATGCAGTATCTAAAGTCATGAGATGCATGACGCTATCAAGGAAATCGGGTATCAAGACCAGTAAGTCAACTGAAAAATCAAATCAGTCGAGCCTCTAAACCCACACAGTAAGTCAACCGGTGGAATCATCGGTCCATGATATTTCGGGCCCGTCAGCCCATCACAGCTCGGTAGTAAACGCTCGAATCCGGCAGTCACTACTCCGATGATAGAGTTGGACTTTTCCGGCACAACACATCAACTGGCCAGTCACAACGTGGCTCTAGTCTCGGGTCATCAAATCAATCTCAAGGCTCAATATGTATGCATGAATGTCAATAAATTCATATCAGAATTACTATATGCATATAATATGTAAACAGATATACATATCAGTAATTCAGGAAGTTCACATAATTCACAGGTTTCACATAACCAAACTCAAGACTCAGATACTCGCAGGTTATGCTCGAAGCTGTTAAATTCACGCCCAATCGTACCTTCAATAGCTGAATTCTACCTCACAGATTTGGAATAGGGCACGGAAATCACACCCCTTGGCAACAGACTTCTCTGGAACTCAAATCTGTACAAGGCATCTTATTCTTAGTTCATATCTAACTCAGATCTAAACTTCAATATATAATTTCCTACAGACAAGAACTCGGATCCAGTTCTACTCCTAAACAAAGCATTAGCGACCGCTACTAAGCTTAGTTCAGTAAAAATTCCTTACCCAAATGTCGCAACCAGCTGAAGAACTATCGGGTTCCACTGGACAGAGAATTCGAGCAACTTCGCGATCCTCTCCAAGGTTGTTCTACAGCCTCAACTGGGTATCAATCTAAAGAGTAAGTCTCAGGGATTCCAGCGCCACCTCAAACACTCAAATCATCGGCGGAGAACGGCGGAAATCTAAGGAAGATATGTTCGGTTGAAAGTAGCTCGACGTGGATTTGAAAGTTGGAGATAAGAAATATCAGGTTCTAAATAATTCTAAGTGTCGATCAACACTTCTATATATATCTCTCAAATCCCACGTCTGCTGATCACCAAATCCAGTCGACGAGAACAGTAGAAATCTCCCAGCAGATACCACCTTTTTCTTTCGTTAAAACCAGCAGCAACAACCAGATGAGGCATTCACGAGAAAACATCCCAAAACGACACCGTTGCAACTAACTCAAACGACGTCGCAGAGCTTCACCAGCTGGTAACATCTATCGCTTGCAAATCGACCAAGAGCTGGTAACAAATCTCTTCAAACAAACACCAGCGTCTGGTTACGCGAAATCAATCAAAACGACGACGTGTCAACTAATCCAAACGACGCCGTAAAGGTTACGTCAGCATTGCTACCATCAGCTGGTCATCCAGTCGCAACACATTCCTCATAACAATCTCTCACGGCTGGTACCAGTCGTAATGCTCAAAACACCGCGTTTCAACTTGCCAAAACGACGTCGCTTCAACCTCCACGACTGGTTCCTCAACCATCAGCTGGTCGCTCCTCTCCTTACGCATCTGCTGATCCAGTAGTCAACAATCAAAATGTTGACCAACACGTGTCGCTCTCTCGCTAACTGTCGCGCTAAATGCAACGTCTGCCAATTCGAACGACAACGTATTATCCCTTCCGCTACAGTAAATAATTGACACGCGCAACGACTGGTTCCAATTTCCACCAGCTGCAAGCTACAGTAACTAGCTAATTCAAATCCCACCAGTCGCAAGCTACAGTACCGTTGACCCGTGTTGACTTCTTAAATTACTACGACTGGTTACAACACTTAGAGAAATTCGGTAATTAAATCCCGTGACTAATCCTTAAAAATCTGATTAATCACTAATCGAATTTCTCAATCCTCACATTCTCCCCACCTTAAGATATTTCGTCCTCGAAATCAGAGGAAAACTCGGGAAAGAATTCAATCAAATTATCACAGCAGCAAATCGGGTTATTCATGACATAGTATACAAGATACCATTCACAAAACATCCAAGCCACACCGAAAATCATCGGATACAAAGTTGTAATTCCTCTAATTTAATCCCAAGAGTTCAAGATAACTGGACAATTCAAAAACAAGAACTATGGGAAAACACAACCAAAAACCGAAAACTAATACATCTATCTACTCAAACAGATGCGGCCATTCCCGCTGCATCTTCTCTTCCGGTTCCCAAGTTGCTTCTTCTCTGCCATGCTTGCTCCATTGGACCATCACCAATGGAACTACTTTGTTCCTCAACTGCTTCTCCTTTCTATCTAAGATCTGCACTGGATACTCAACATAACTCAAGGCAGAATCCAGCTCCACTTCATCGGTTCTCAACACATGGGATGGATCTGGCTCATATTTTCTCAACATTGATACATGAAAAACATCATGCATAGCTGCTAACTCATCCGACAGCTTCAATCGATAAGCCAACTGTCCAATTCTCTCAAGAATCTCAAAGGGACCAACGAATCTAGGAGCTAATTTGCCTTTAAATCTAAAGCGCATCACGCTCTTGAAAGGAGAAACTTTCAGAAATACTCTGTTGCCAACCTCAAATTCCAACGGTCGACGTCTTCGGTTAGCATAGCTAGAGAAACGGTCTTGAGCAGCTTTCATTCTACTCCGAATCAAATCAATCTGATCCTTCATATGATGCACAAACTCAGGGGTAGAAAGCTGTCTCTCACCAACTTCTTCCCAACAAATTGGAGATCTGCATTTTCGACCATACAATGCCTCAATGGAGCCATCCCGATAGTCACTTGGTAGCTGTTATTATACGAAAATTCAACTAAGGATAGCGAATCCTGCCAGCCACCACTGAAATCCATCACTACTGCACGCAACATATCCTCTAAAGTCTGAATAGTCCGCTCAGACTGACCATCTGTCTGTGGGTGATAGGCCGTACTCATAGCCAATCTCGAACCCATCGCTGTTTGCAGACTCTTCCACAATCGGGAAGTGAATCTTGGATCTCTGTCAGACACTATCGAAAAAGGAACTCCATGCAATCTGACCACATGGTCGATATACAGTTTCGCCATTTTCTTCATTGAACACCTCACATCATAGGGAATGAAATGGGCAGACTTCGAAAGTCTATCAATCACTACCCAAATCGCATCACACCCCCTACTCGACCGAGGTAAATGAGTCACAAAATCCATGGCGATGTGCTCCAATCTGACCACATGGTCGATATACAGTTTCGCCATTTTCTTCATTGAACACCTCACATCATAGGGAATGAAATGGGCAGACTTCGAAAGTCTATCAATCACTACCCAAATCGCATCACACCCCCTACTCGACCGAGGTAAATGAGTCACAAAATCCATGGCGATGTGCTCCCAATTCCATTGGGGCACCTCCAAACTCTGCAGCAATCCTTCAGGTCTCATTCTCTCGGCCTTGACCTGTTGACAATTCAGACATCTAGCGATAAAAGCCGAAATGTCGCTCTTCATACCTGCCCACCAATAGTGAGATTTCAAGGCATGGTACATCTTTCTCTCGCCCGGATGCACACTATAACGGCTACAATGTGCATCGTTCAGAAGGGTCTCTTTCAAATCGATCAAGTTGGGAACCACTAATCTTCCTCTAAATCTCAAACATCCATCGGAAGAAACAGATAAGTCATCAGACTGACCGCTTCAGGCCTTAATCTTCAACTCATGAACATATGGATCAGTCCTCTGTGCCTCCCGGATGGCACTCACAATCTATGGTTCTACCTGAATCGAAGAAAACATAAAGTACTGATCACCCGGCTGAAATTGACACCCAGAAGTACTTAACTGCTCATAGACTTTAGAGACACTCAAAGAAGAAAGCATCGCAGGCTGGGTCTTTCTACTCAATGCGTTGGCAACTGAGTTCATCCGCCCAGGCTGATACTGAATCTCACAGTTAAAGTCCTTGAGCAATTCCATCCAACGTCATTGCCTCATATTCAGATCGGACTGCGTGAAGATATATTTCAGGCTCTTGTGGTCGGTGTACACCACAAATTCTTCACCGTAAAGATAATGTCGCCAATTTTCAAGGCAAACACTATCGCAGCCAACTCTAAATCGTGAACAGGGTACCTCGTCTCGTGAGGCTTCAACTGTCGAGACGCATAGGCAATCACGTACCTGTTTTGCATCAGAACACATCCCAAACCATTGAGAGAAGCATCGGAGCACACCACGAATCCTCCGGATCCAGACGATAAAGCCAAAACAGGAGCAGTAGTCAACTTCTCCTTCAACGTCTGAAAGCTGAACTCGCATTCATCAGTCCACACAAATCTCTTATCCTTCTGAGTCAACTGCGTCAAAGGCCTGGCTATCGAAGACAACTTCTCGATAAAACGCCTGTAGTAGCCAGCC
This sequence comes from Dorcoceras hygrometricum, assembly GCA_001598015.1. Taxonomy (NCBI): domain Eukaryota; kingdom Viridiplantae; phylum Streptophyta; class Magnoliopsida; order Lamiales; family Gesneriaceae; genus Dorcoceras; species Dorcoceras hygrometricum. The sequence goes on from KQ986537.1 coordinate 49,679, forward strand.
CAATCCC
>KQ986537.1:49774-61892 GCA_001598015.1 Dorcoceras hygrometricum
AGGCTGATACTGAATCTCACACGTTAAAGCCTTGAGCAATTCCATCCAACGTCATTGCCTCATATTCAGATCGGACTGCGTGAAGATATATTTCAGGCTCTTGTGGTCGGTGTACACCACAAATTCTTCACCGTAAAGATAATGTCGCCAATTTTCAAGGCAAACACTATCGCAGCCAACTCTAAATCGTGAACAGGGTACCTCGTCTCGTGAGGCTTCAACTGTCAAGACGCATAGGCAATCACGTACCTGTTTTGCATCAGAACACATCCCAAACCATTGAGAGAAGCATCGGAGCACACCACGAATCCTCCGGATCCAGACGGTAAAGCCAAAACAGGAGCAGTAGTCAACTTCTCCTTCAACGTCTGAAAGCTGAACTCGCATTCATCAGTCCACACAAATCTCTTATCCTTCTGAGTCAACTGCGTCAAAGGCCTGGCTATCGAAGACAACTTCTCGATAAAACGCCTGTAGTAGCCAGCCAATCCCAAGAAACTGCGGATCTCGGAAACGTTTCTAGGTCTCTCCCAGTTTAAAACTGCTTCGACCTTACTCGGATCTATCGAAATCCCTTGCGCCAAAATCACGTGACCCAAAAAGATAATCCGATCAAGCCAAAATTCACACTTGCTGAACTTGGCGTAAAGCTGCGAGTCCCTTATGTTCCCTCATGCTCTTCGAATACACCAGGATGTCATCGATGAAGACGATCACGAATCGATCGATATACTCACTGAAGACGCGGTTCATCAAATCCATGAACACAGCTGGGGCATTAGTCAATCCAAACGGCATGACAAGAAACTCACAATGCCCATATCGAGTCCGAAAAGCTGTCTTCGCCACGTCAGCGTCTCTAATCCGCAGCTGGTGGTAACCAGAGCGCAAATCAATCTTCGAGTAAACGACCGATCCCTGCAACTGATCGAACAAGTCATCAATCCTCGGCAAAGGATACTTGTTCTTCACCGTCGCTTTATTCAACTGTCGGAAATCCACACACATCCTCATAGATCCATCCTTCTTGTTCACAAAAAGAATCGGAGCTCCCCAAGGCGACATGCTCGGTCGAATGAAGCCTTTCTCCAAGAGATCTCTCAACTGATCCTTCAGCTCTTTCAACTCTGCGGGCGCCAACCGGTAAGGGGCTCTAGAAATCGGGGCGGTACCGGGCACCAACTCGATACTGAAATCGATTTCACGTCTTGGAGGGAATCCAGGAATCTCATCTGGAAACACGTCGGGAAACTCTCGAACAACAGGAATATCACTCAACTCCAATCGCGACTCTTGGGAGCTGTCAAGCGCGTAGATCATGAATCCCGCATTACCTAGCGATAGCAGGCTAAACATCTCCATGGCGGACACCAGTGGAATATTCAAGCGCGAATCAGCACCGTAGAACTCCCACTTCTCACCCGAGTCAGGGCGAAATCTCACCATACCATGAAAACAATCGACTGTAGCCTTATAACTAGATAACACATCCATTCCCAAGATGCAATCAAAATCTCTGATTCCCAAAACAATCAGATTGGAAACAAAAACATGCTCATCAAACCTAATCAGGCAATCAATCACCACCTCTCGAGACCACAAACTCACACCAGTAGGGGTAGACACGGAAACGACATCACACAATGGGGAAGAACTCAACCCATGCTCAAACACAAACAACTCAGATATGAAAGAGTGTGATGCACCAGTGTCAAATAAAACTCGAGCAGGAAAATTGAAAATAAAGAATGTACCTCCAATCACCATGCCAGGCGTCTCCTCTGCCTGCTCTCTAGTCAAAGCGTGCGCCTGAGCCTGCTAGGGAATCTGGAACTGAGGTCTCTGCGGTCCTCCAAACCTAGACGGTCCACTAGGCTGAAATCCAGAGTGCTGGGTAGGAGCAGGAAACTGCGGTCTCTGAGAAGAACCACCAGCCGAACCCTGCTGAGAAGGAATCGAAGTCTGACCCCTCAACAAAGGACATGCTCTCTGAAAGTGTCTCGACTGTCCACAGTTGTTGCAAGTTCCCTTAACTCCACGACACTGCGAAGTGGGATGCCTCCCTCCGCACTGTCCACAAAAACCACCGCCAGAACCACTGCCTGATCCACTGTCAGAACCAGAGCTCACGGAACCAGAGGAACTCGAGTTGCTCTTCTTCTTGAACTGTTTCCCTCGGGGTCGGAACTGCTGGCGACTCGACTGCTGTGACCCTTGAGGAGACTGATACGACTGCGATACCGCCTGCACTGACTGAGAAGCACGCCCAGCCGTCTACTGCACCGGAGCATCAGGATCCATCAAACTCTCCCCAATATCAACCATATTGTTCACAGCTTCCATAAAGGTCGCCGGGGACCCAGACAACACCATCCGATAAAGATCAGGTCTCAAGCCCTTCAAGAATTTGTTCCTCTTCATTCGCTCTTGGTTCGCTACATGCGGCATGTACACCAGAAGTGCAGAAAACCGCCTCGCATACTCGGCCACACGCATGTCACCCTGTTTCAGGTTATCAAACTCACGCTCTCTGCTGGCGAAGTAGGACTCCGGATTATACTCCTGCCGAAATGCCTCACAGAAGCTCTCCCAAGTGATCACCGCCCCACTATCACGAAGCATCCTAGAAGTACCTCTCCACCAGCGCTGTGCGTCATCCCGCAACTGCAGCACTGCCAACTTCAGTCTTTTATCAGGAGCGTACTCCAAGGTATCGAATAACTCCTCCATCTGAACCAGCCAAGCCTCAGCCTTCGCACCACCCTCAGTAGCAGCAAAAGTCGGAGGGTTCGTACGCTGAAATCGTGCTAAGACTAGTTCCATCCCGCCTATCCGTCGGGTCACATCATCAACCTGATGAACATCCTCGTCACTGTCTAGAGCCCTAGACCCCTTGGAACGCCTAGATCTACCTCTCCTCGGTGGCATCTAATCAAATCTAGAGGTAAGATCTCAAAGCAGATATACATCAAGGCATATACTCATCACATAAGTCACAGAGTCAATCAAAAATCAAATCAAAACTCTGTGCCTAGACTCGAGTGTGATCAAAGGAAATCGAGCTTATCCCAGTTTAAGCTCTGATACCAAAAATGTCAGGCCCCGTGCTAATTACTCAAGATAATAGCACAATTAAACACATAACCACGGAAGCGTAAAAACGGGCTTAAAAATTTTCGAAATAAATAGGCCTGAACATATAATCATACATCCAAAATATTCATAATTAAAATATGAGTTGACTCAAACTCATACAAATCAGGTAACAATAATAATCAATTCAAATACAGATCTCGAAAATACATAGGACACGGGGGCATCCTGTCAGGCCCCGTGCTAATTACCAACAATTAACACAAAAATAAGCGCATAATTACGGAAGCTTAAAAACAGGGCTTAAAAATTTTTCAAAAGAAATGGGCCTGAACTTCAAATCATTCATTCAAATTATTCGATATTCAAAATATAAGTTACTCAAATCCACGACCAGCTGAACCTCCACTATGTCCAGCTTGGTTACCCGAAGATCCTGCAAGTGGGTAACACAGACCCAAACAACACAAAGCAGGAAAACAAATACGAGGTCAAGCCTCAGTACGAAGAGCTATCAAAATAAACAGCAACTCATAAACATGCAGTATCTAAAGTCATGAGATGCATTAGGCTATCAAGGAAATCGAGTATCAAGACCAGTAAGTCAACTGGCAAATCAAATCAGTCCAGCCTATAAACCCACACAGTAAATCAACCGGTGGAATCATCGGTCCGTGATATTCCGAGCCCGTCAGCCCATCACAGCTCGGTAGTAAACGCTCGAATCCGGCAGTCACCACTCCGATGATAGCATTGGACTTTTCCCGCACAACACATCAGTTGGCCAGTCACAACGTGGCTCTAGTCTCGGGTCATCAAATCAATCTCAAGGCTCAATATGTATGCATGAATGTCAATAAATTCATATCAGAATTACTATATGCATATAATATGTAAACAACAATACATATCAGTAATTCATGCAGTTCACATAATTCACAGGTTTCACATAACCAAACTCAAGACTCATATACTCGCAGGTTATGCTCGAAGCTGTTAAATTCACGCCCAATCGTACCTTCAATAACTGAATTCTACCTCACAGATTTGAAATAGGGCACGACAATCACACACCTTGGCAACAGACTTCTCTGGAACTCAAATCTGTACAAGGCATCTTATTCTTAGTTCATATCTAACTCAGATCTAAACTTCAATATATAATTTCCTACAGACAAGAATTCGGATCCAGTTCTACTCCTAAACAAAGCATTAGCGACCGCTAATAAGCTTAGTTCAGTAAGAATTCCTTACCCAAATGTCGCAACCAGCTGAAGAACTATCGGGTTCCACTGGAAAGAGAATTCGAGCAACTTCGCGATCCTCTCCAAGGTCGTTCTACAGCTGGGTATCAATCTAAAGAGTAAGTCTCAGGGATTCCAGCGCCACCTCAAACACTCAAATCATCGGCGGAGAACGGCGGAAATCTAAGGAAGATATGTTCGGTTGAAAGTAGCTCGACGTGGATTTGAAAGTTGGAGATAAGAAATATCAGGTTCTAAATAATTTTAAGTGTCGATCAACACTTCTATATATATCTCTCAAATCCCACGTCTGCTGATCACCAAATCCAGTCGACGAGAACAGTAGAAATCTCCCAGCAGATACCACCTTTTTCTTTCGTTAAAACCAGCAGCAACAACCAGACGAGGCATTCACGAGAAAACATCCCAAAACGACACTGTTCCAACTAACTCAAACGACGTCGCAGAGCTTCACCAGCTGGTAACATCTATCACTTGCAAATCGACCAAGAGCTGGTAACAGATCTCTTCAAACAAACACCAGCGACTGGTTACGCGAAATCAATAAAAACGACGATGTGTCAACTAATCCAAACGACGCCGTAAAGGTTACTTCAGCATTGCTGCCATCAGCTGGTCATCCAGTCGCAACACATTCCTCATAACAATTCTCTCGCGGCTGGTACCAGTCGTAATGCTCAAAACGCCACGTTTCAACTTACCAAAACGACGTCGCTTCAACCTCCACGACTGGTTCCTCAAACCATCATCTGGTCGCTCCTCTCCTTACGCATCTGCTGATCCAGTAGTCAACACTCAAAATGTTGACCAAGACGTGTCGCTTTCTCACTAACTCTCGCGCTAAATGCAACGTCTGCCAATTCGAACGACAACGTATTATCCCTTCCGCTACAGTAACTAATTGACACGCGCAACGATTGGTTCCAATTTCCACCAGCTGCAAGCTACAGTAACTAGCTAATTCAAATCCCACCAGTCGCAAGCTACAGTACCATTGACCCGCGTTGACTTCTTAAATTACTACGACTAGTTACAACACTTAAGAGAAATTCGGTAATTAAATCCCGTGACTAATCCTTCAAAATCTGATTAATCACTAATCGAATTTCTCAATCCTCACAATCTGACAATCTCTCGGATATACAATTGAGCGTACTGCATCATAGAGAATGTGGTCCTCACCAGTAGGAAATGTGCTGATTTTGTGAGTCGGTCCACAATCACCCAAATGGAGTTCGATACTCTGACAATCCTCGGCAACCCCACAATAAAATCTATCGAGATGTTCTCCCACTTACACTCAGGGATAGGGAGTGGCTTCAACAACCCAGCTGGTCTCTGATGCTCAGCCTTGACCTGCTGACAAGTCAAACATTCAGACACAAAGAGATTTATGTCGCACTTCATGCCCGGCCACCAATACAACTGTTACAGGCCCTTGTACATTTTTGTGCTCCCAGGGTGGACAGAATAAGGTTCTGTGTGAGCCTCTGACATGATCAACTCTCTCAGTGAATCACCTGATGGAACCCAAAACCAGCCTCTGTACTTCACGATCCCATCGCCCACAGTGTATAACTTGCTACACTTCTCCTCATCTCTCAGTCTCTACTTCTGCAATTGCTCATCACTAGACTGCCCACTACGGATGCGGTCGAGAAGTGTAGACTATACTGCCAGAATACTCAATCTCGGTGCTCTACCAGCTTTATAGACCTCTAATCCAAAGCTCTGAATCTATCGGTGCAAAGGTCTAGAAACCGAAAAGTGCGCTATCACGACGGTCTTCCTGCTCAAAGCATCGGCCACAACATTAGATTTTCCTGGATGATAGCTGATCTCGCAGTCATAATCCTTCACCAACTCCAGCCATCTCCTATGTCTCATGTACAGCTCCTTCTGCGTAGAGAAATACTTCAGGCTCTTGTGGTTGGTGAAGATCTTGCACTTTTCTCCATAAAGATAGTGCCTCCATATTTTTAGGGCAAAAACAATTACTGCTAGATCAAGATCGTGCGTCGGATAATTCCTCTCGTGCACCTTCAACTGTCTGGAGGCGTAGGCGATAACTCTGTCATTCTGCATCAGTACAGCGCCCAAGCCTAGCTTCGATGCGTTCGTGTAAATCACAAAATCTCCTTGCCCCGATGGCATAGATAATACAGGCGCTGATATGAGAGCTTGTTTCAAAGTATCAAATCTATGTTGGCACTCTGGACTCCAAATATATCTGGCATTCTTCTTCGTCGGCACAGCCAAGGGCACTGCAATAGATGAAAATCCCTTGATGAAATTCCGGTAATATCCTGTCAAACCAAGGAAACTACGGATCTCAGATGCATTTCTCGGTACAGCCCACTCTTTGACTGCCTCAACCTTGGACGGATTCACCTCTACTCCACTACTGGAAAGGATGTGTCCAAGGAACGCCACTCTCTCTAGCCAGAAATCACACTTGCTGAACTTTGCATATAACTGGCTCTCCCTTAGGACTCCAAGTACTGTCCTCAGATGCCGACTATGCTCCTACCTGCTCCGAGAATAGATAAGAATATCATCAATGAATACTATGACGAACTGATCCAGATACGGCTGAAATAGGAAACTACGGATCTCAGATGCATTTCTCGGTACAGCCCACTCTTTGACTGCCTCAACCTTGGACGGATTCACCTCTACTCCACTACTGGAAAGGATGTGTCCAAGGAACGCCACTCTCTCTAGCCAGAAATCACACTTGCTGAACTTTGCATATAACTGGCTCTCCCTTAGGACTCCAAGTACTGTCCTCAGATTCCGACTATGCTCCTACCTGCTCCGAGAATAGATAAGAATATCATCAATGAATACTATGACGAACTGATCCAGATACGGCTGAAATACGGGATTCATGAGATCCATGAAGAATGCTGGTGCATTCTTCAACCCGATGGGAATCACCAAGAACTCGTAGTGGCCATAACGAGTCCTGAAAGCCGTCTTATGAACATCTGCCTCCCTCACTTTCAACTGATGATAGCCAGAGCGAAGGTCTATCTTAGATAATATCGAAGCTCCCTGCAACTGATCAAATAGATCCTCCACTCTCTGCAACGGGTATTTGTTCTTGACAGTTACTGAATTCAGCTCACGGTAGTCGATACAGAGTCTCATACTGCTGTCCTTCTTCTTCACAAATAAAACTGGTGCACCCCATGGTGAGACACTGGTACGAATGAATCCCTTATCTAGCAGCTCCTGAATTTGCTCATTTAATTCCTTCATCTCAGTAGGTGCAAGACGATACGGTGCCTTAGAAATCGGAACTGTACCCAACAGCAACTCAATTGAGAACTCCACCTCTCGGTCTGGTAGAATCCTTGAAACATCATCGGGAAATACATCGGCATACTCCCTAAAGACCTCCACATCAGCGATAGAAGGTCCATCCGATCCGTAATGCTGGCTAAGAATGACGGGAAGCCGTGATCAATAAGCTTCCTTGCCTGCAAGAATGAAATAAGACGTGGCTTCCTCATGCTCCGTGCTGCCACAAAATCAAATGCTTCCTCTATAGGGGGTCTAAGATGCACTACTCTGCACTAGAGTCAACAATCGCCTGATTCTCTGCCAGCAAGTACATCCCGAGAATAATATCAAGCTCTGGCATCGAAAACACAATCAGGTTGGCGTGAAAAGTCCTGCCTTGCAGCATCAACTCAAGATTCCGGACGACGTTAGCAGTAGATACTTACTCTCCTGAGGGACTCATCACCAATAAACCTCCTGCAAAACTCTCATGGGAAAAATTCTCACGCCGCACAAACTCCTCAGAAATAAAAGAATGTGTCGCCCCTGAATCGAACAAGGCCCTGGTAGCTACTCCTAATACGACTACCCTACCTGCGGCATAAATAAAACATGCATAGGACACTAATCACACTATTCATAAATCAGGTTCAACATCTATTCAATAATATCACATGTCTACTATCTATATCCTCAAAATTCATAACGTAAGCGCACGGTTACCTGTGATAAGCATAGTGTCTGGGTCAGCCTCCTCTGCCTGCATCACATAAACTCTCCCGATGTCAGGCTTCTTCAGTTGCGGGCACTCAAAATATAAGTGGCCCGGCTGTTTGCACTTGTATCAAACCCTTGCTCCCATCAAGCACTTCCCCGAATGTTGTTTCCCGCATGATGGGCACGTGGGCCTGTCCGCCTGCCTCGCAGGCCTTGGAGCCGGCTGTCCTCGCGGTATCCCCATAGCGGGCCTTGCTGCTGGCCTCGATGCCCCTAACAAGAACAACCATTAATAAAATTCAAAGAGGGATAACTTCTTAAATGATTTTATACTAACCCTGACCTTTAGGTCTAGGTGGTCCATTGAATGACCTCTTGCTTTGCTGCTGCTGAAGCTGGGCCTAAAAAGGCCTCTTCCTCTGCGTCTCGGCGTGCAGATCCTTTAGTGTCTGTTCAGATGTGTATGCCATCTTCATTGTCGTAGCGTAGTCTGTAGGGTCTGACATCAATACGTCTCTGCGGATGGCGGGGCTTAGGCCATCCAGAAAATGTTGTAGCTTCTCCGCAGGGTCCCCAGCGATAAGAGGGGAAAAGTGACAGCCTCTGTCAAATTTCTTCGCGTACTCAGCCACAGAAAAATCCCCCTGATGGAGGTTTCTGAACTCCCTCTTCAATATCTCCTGAACATCCGGCGTGAAGTTTATCATAGAACATCTTCTTGAATCCTGCCCAGTCTAAAGTCTCAATATCGATTGTTCTTCTCCGCTCCTTCCCACCATAGAGCTGCATCCTTCTTCAACTGGAAAATCGCACAACTGACTCGGGTTGAATCCTCCAGACTCATATATCTAAAAATCATCTCCAAAGATCTGACCCACTCCTCAGCCTTGAATGGATCAGTGGATCCGACGAACTCCGATGGTCCCATCTTTCAGAACTTCTCATACGACATCTCCACTCTAGCAGCCTACGAAGTCCCGACTGTGAGGAATCATGTTTTGGATTAGGGATTAATCATATTTTTGGATTTCGAATTTTAGGATTTTGGGTGAGATTTGGTCGTGTTTGGAGTTGAATTGGTTAAGTTATAATAGAAATCTGGTTTTTCCTTGACGTGCGTGAATTGCCGCGAGATTTGAGTTAAACGGTGTCGTGTTGGTGAGGTCTGGATGACCAAGAGGGAAGCGTTTGCATTTCGTCATTTCCAGATGTCAACACGGGTCAACGCATTTAGTTGTGATGAGAGATCTGGTAACGTAAGCAGATATCATGTTGGTAATGCGATCGCGTTCATAGGAGAGATCTGGTTTCGCGTGAGGGATCTGGTAGCGTTAGCGTGTTACGTGAGATGGTGACACGTGTTGGTCAACGTGTAGCGTTGACGTCTGGTTTTGGCTATTGCGTAGTAGAGATCTGGTCCTTTGCGTTATTCGTTGAGAAGAGATCTGTTTTAGCCTGCGACGTCGTTTTATGTTATGCGCATGTTTAGCGCTGAGATCTGTTTCTTTAGAACGCCGTCGTTTCGCTCCTTAGCATTGATGGTGAGATCTATTTTTACCTAAACACTGTCGTTTTGATGGTTGCGCGAGAATTTGTATAGCGTAAGGTCTGATGGGACTTAACGCATTAGCGAGGGATCTGTTTTGTGATATTTTAAGTTGTAGGACTCTGTTTTTGCGGTGTTCGACTTGTTTTGTAGCTATTTGAGTGGAGAAAATAAATATAAGTGTTGAGTTATACTTAGAGCATTTTAGACCTGATATTTCTTATCTTCCTTTTCGAAACCCTCGAATAGCTACTATTCACCGTAACTTTCCATCGCCGATTCTCGTCGCTTCCAGCCTCTGTTTTTGACGATATTGGTGGCGCTGGACTCCTTGAGATCTGTTTTGTGATATTTTAAGTTGTAGGACTCTGTTTTTGCGGTGTTCGACTTGTTTTGTAGCTATTTGAGTGGAGAAAATAAATATAAGTGTTGAGTTATACTTAGAGCATTTTAGACCTGATATTTCTTATCTTCCTTTTCGAAACCCTCGAATAGCTACTATTCACCGTAACTTTCCATCGCCGATTCTCGTCGCTTCCAGCCTCTGTTTTTGACGATATTGGTGGCGCTGGACTCCTTGAGACTTGCTCTTCCTATTGATGCTAGTTAGGAAGCCAGGAACAACGAGTTGGATTATCCCAAAAACTTCTGCGTGCGCATTTCCCGTTGAGCAGATTCTGCATCCAGTTCTTTTGAACTTCTGGGTGAGAATTCCTCGTTGTTTTGAGCTCGGTAAATTGTAGTTAATACCTGCGTAGATGAATAGAACAAGAGTTGAATTCTGGCCGTAGGTGTTAACGTGTTTATGTTTATATTTGAGCTAAGATTTTAGCTGCGTTGAACAGATTTCAGTCCCTTGAAGCCTTCTGCTGAGAATTTCGAACCAGGAGAAATCTGTTTTGCAGGCCGTGAATTTCTTCCATGCTCTGTTCGAATTTGTGAGGTAGAATTTGTGGAATTGAGGTACGATTGAGCAGCCCTTAGCAGCTTTGAGCGCGAACATGACTATATTTCAGTGTTGTGAAATCTGTGGAATTGCTGTTATGTGTTTACGTGAATTAGTTGCTAAATTGCTTGAGTTATGCCTACTGTTTCACGTATTATGCCTTGTATGCATTATGCATTGATATTGATTGGCATACATGCATACATATTGAGCCTTTGACAGATTGATTTGATGACCTGATTGGGTGCCACGTTGTGACTGGCTGACTGATGAGTCGTGCCTGCAAAGTCCAACGCTATCATCGGAGTGGTGACTACCGGATTCGAGTGTCTACCGCCAAGCTGTGATGGGCTGACGGGCCCCGATGATCACGGATCGATGATTTCCACCGGCTGATTGGCTGTGCGTGGTATAGAGGCTTGATTTGAATTGCCAGTTGATGGACTGGTCTAGCTATCCGATTCTTTGATAGCCCTCATTCATTCATAGCATTGAATTATGGCATGTTGCATGTTAGCTGTTTAGATAGCTCTTCGTATTGAGGATTGACCTCGTATTTTATTTTCCTGCTTTTGTGTCTTGGGTCTGTGTTACCCATTTGCAAGTAGCCAGGTTGGACAGAGCAGTGGTACAGCTGGTCGATCCCCGTTTCCATGAGTCCCAGTTATATTTATAATATGTACTGAACCGGGGGATGCCCCGTGTTGCTGTGTATTGGGGATATGTATTCGATTTGAATTGTAGTTGCTACCTGTTTGTATGAGTTTGATTTAACTTATACTTTGACTATCGATATTTTGAAAGTATCTTTTTATGATCAGGCCCAAATGATTTCGAAAATTTTTTAAGCCCTGATTTTTAGCCTCCGTATTTATGCGTTTTAATGTGTTAATTCTGAGTAATTAGCACGGGGCCTGACATTTTTTGGTATCAGAGCTTAAACTGGGATAAGCTCGATTTCCTTTGATCACACTCGAGTCTAGGCACAGAGTTTTGATTTGATTGTTGATTGACTCTGTGGCTTATGTGATTATTATCTGCCTTGATGTTTATCTGTTATTAGCCTTACCTCTAGAATTGTGAAGATGCCGCCGAGGAGGGGTAGATCTAGGCGTTCCGAGGGGTCTAGGGCTCCAGACAGTGACGAGGATGTTCATCAGGTAGATGATGTGACCCGACGGTTGGGCGGGATGGAATTAGTTTTAGCTCGATTTCAGCGTACGAACCCTCCGACGTTTGCTGCTACTGAGGGAGGTGCGAGAG
>KQ986537.1:77748-102152 GCA_001598015.1 Dorcoceras hygrometricum
TTTGGAGCCAGGCACAAGTCCAGCAAGGTAATCGTCTAAAACATCCTATGAATGTCGTAGTTTGTTTTGAATTTTTCGTATTGATCGTCTCCCGGCTTTTATTCTATGTTCTTCCGCTGCCTCGCCGGGGGGCGGATCTGGATCCCCAACAGTATTTTGTTTTCCTGCTTTTGTGTCTTGGGTCTGTGTTACCCATTTGCAGGATCTTCAGGTAGCCAGGCTGGACAGAGCAGTGGTACAGCTGGTCGATCCCCGTTTCCATGAGTCCTAGTTATATTTATAATATGTACTGAACCGGGGGATGCCCCGTGTTGCTGTGTATTGGGGATATGTATTCGATTTGAATTGTAGTTGCTACCTGTTTGTATGAGTTTGATTTAACTTATATTTTGATTATCGATATTTTGCATGTATGTTTTTACGTTCAGGCCCAAATGATTTCGAAAAAAATTTTAAGCCCACATTTTAGCTTCCGTGTTTATGCGCTTATTATGTGTTAATTGTGAGTAATTAACACGGGGCCTGACACCGACAGTCTGCCTCAATATCTGAGCATGTCCCGCAAAGACCTGTTCACTGGAGCTGAGTGGGGGTGGTAGTGGCAGTGGAGTCTCCTCACTGGAACTAAGGGGTGGCGGTAGAGGTGACTGGGCTTGCCGTCTAGGAGGCATCTGAGATTTGCAAAAAATTTCACTACTTAGTTTCAACATGTCTCAAAGAATATAGAAGTATTCAAATATCTAGTCTCATAATATAAACACATCAATACTTCAAAGTAATAAAGCTCAAATAATAATAAAAGAAACTAGTATCTAAAGCAGTCAAACACTAAAACTTACAGACTTCAAGGCGCGACTCCCTGAGTTTTCCTGCAGTCAGCTGTAGGCACAACCCAAACAAGGACCTTGCTCTGATACCAACTGTAACGCCCCAGATTCAATGACTGTCCCCACTGTACCAACACTGATCTTTTCAACGTGTTTTGTCCTCACTCGCACGCACCCTGAGAAACTTCCCAGAGGGTCACCCATCCCAAAATTGTCCCAAGTAAAGCACGCTTAACTCTGGAGTTCTTAAGTGATGAGCTCCCGAAAAGAAGATACACCTTGTTGGTATGAGTAGTACCAATTAAATCTGATAAGCCTTCCTCAACTAACCTCAATTATATCTATAACTTCCCAGTCTCGTAATCCCTCTCATTCCGGTGTGGGATCGGTTCATTCATGTGCCCTTTCACCTCTAGAAGCCTGCCAAGAGCCGCTCATTGTCCGTGCAACCTCTTGGCACCGGCGATCACTCCCGCCCTCTTTTGAGCCCCGGACCTCACATCCCCACCAGCTTCCGTTTGGTTCGTCCCCGAACCACATCGTACTAAGAGAGGTCGGATCTGATACCAACTGTAACCACCATCACTCTACTCTTTACTAAATAAAATATATGCAGAAATATATATATTTTTTTAAAAGAAAACAAATTCCAATATATGCATTACCGGGATAAAGAAAATGTGCACACTTAACACATAAACATATAATGAGTTTTAAATATTAAAATATCAAACCCTCGCTCTCGATAAAACATCCAAAACAATAATAAGAAATTTCAACATAAACTATAACACTGAAAACTTGTGCGAAAACTGAAAGGTCGCTGGGTATGTGCGCCAGACTGTAGTCTACTCAGAGGTCTTGTGTGAGGAATCAGACTTTTAGTTTGTGATTAATCGAATTGATTTGGGATTTATCGCATGAATTTTGAAGGTTTTGCGCGTGAAATATGATTCCCCATTGTAATTCAGACGTTGCGCTATTGTTTAGATACCAGTCGTAGCGAATTTAGGGAGTCAACGCGGGTCAACGGTACTGTAGCTCTCAGCTGGTGGATTTTGAATCAATAGAGATGACGTAAGCGTGACGCGTTGTTATCTGCTGGCAGTAGTTGCGCTTAGAATGGTTGCTGCTTGCAGCAGGCGCACAAATACGAGAATGATGAGAAGCGACGTCGTTTGAATAAGTTGAAACACTGCGTTTTGATTATTGCGACTGGGTGACCAGCTGTTGGCAGCAATGCTTACGTAACCATTACGGCGTCGTTTAGATTAGTTGACGCGTCGTCGTTTTGTGTAATTTCGCGAGATCAGTCGCTGATGGGTTTTTGAAGAGATCTGTTACCAGCTTTTGGTTGTTTTGCAAGAGATATCTGTTGGCAGCTGGTGAAGCTCTGCGACATCGTTTGAGTTAGTTGGAACGGTGTCGTTTTGATGTTCCTTTGAGAATGTGTCGACTGGTGGTTTCTGCTGGTTTTATCGAAAGAATAAGATGGTATCTGCTGTGAGATATCTACTGTTCACGTCGACTGGATATTTTGTGATCAGCAGCTGTTGGATTCAAGGGTTATATATAGAAGTGTTGATCGACACTTAGAATTATTTTTGGAACCTGATATTTCTTATCTTCTTATCCAAACTCTCGTTAGCTACTGTTCACCATGACTTATATTCCGTCGATTGCCGCCGTTCTCCGCCGATGATTTGAGTGATTTAGGTGGCGCTGGATTCGTTGTGAGTTTCTCTCGATTGCTACCCATTTGAAGCCCTGAATCAACGTTGGAGAAGAAGTGCGAAGTTGCCGTGTCCTCGTACAGAGAAATTCATTGGTTCTTCTACTGGTTTGAGTTTCTGGGTGAGCATCTTGTTGTTTCTAGCTTCGGTAGGAGTAATTAGCACAGGGACTGACATTTTTGGTATCAGAGCTTAAACTGGGATAAGCTCGATTTCCTTTGATCACACTCGAGTCTAGGCACAGAGTTTTGATTTGATTTTTGATTGACTCTGTGACTTATGTGATCTTTTATCTGTCTGTCTGGTTCTAATATCTGCTTTGAGATCTTACCTCTAGACTTGTTTAGATGCCGCCGAGAAGAGGAAGAGGTAGGACGACTAGACGTACTGAGGAGGAGTCTAGGGCAGGTAGCGATGATGATATTCATCAGGTTGAGGATGTTACTAGGCAGATAGGTGAGATGGAACTGCTCTTAGCACGATTTCAGCGTACGAACCCTCCGACTTGTGCTGCTACTGAGGGTGGTGCTTCGGCCGAGGCTTGGCTAGTTCAGATGGAGGAGTTGTTCGATACTCTGGAGTACGCTCCTGAGAAGAGACTGAAGCTGGCAGTGCTACAGCTGAGAGATGTTGCGCAGCGCTGGTGGAGGGGTACTTCTCGTATCCTTCGTGATAGTGGGGCTGTGATCACCTGGGAGAGCTTCTGTGATGCGTTCAGACAGGAGTATACCCCGGATTCCTACTATAACAGCCGGGAGCGGGAGTTTGACAACTTGAGGAAGGGTAACCTGCGAGTGGCTGAGTATGCCCGACAGTTTTCTGCACTTTTGATGTATGTACCACACGTTGCCAACCAGGAGAGAACGAAGAGGAACAAGTTTCTGAAGGTCTTGAGACCTGATTTGTATCGGATGGTTCTGTCTGGTTCACCTGCAACCTATATTGAGGCAGTGAACCGAGCAGTGTACATTGAGGAGAGTCTGTTGGAGGTGGATGCTCCGACTCAGCCGACTACTGGACGCACCTATCAGCCTGTTCATGATGCGTTGCAATCTTTTTATTCTCCTCAGGGGTCACAACAGCAGCAATCGAGTCGCCAACAGTTTAGGCCTCGGGGAAAGCAATTCAATAAGAAGGGCAACTCGAGTTCCTCTGGTTCCGTGAGCTCTGGTTCTGGCAGTGGTTCAGGTAGTGGTTCTGGCGGAGGATTTTGTGGAAAGTGCGGAGGCAGGCATCCGACTGTGCAGTGTCGTGGTGTTCAGGGAACTTGCAATAACTGTGGACATCCTGGACATTTTCGGAGAGCATGTCCATTGTTGAGGGGACAGACTTCGGTTCCTTCACAGCAGGGTTCGGCTAGTGGTTCTTCGCAGAGACCGCAGTTTCCTGTTCCGACTCAGCGATCTGGATTTCAGCCTAGTGGACCGTATAGGTTTGGAGCACCTCAGAGACCTCAGTTCCAGATTCCCCAGCAGGCTCAGGCGAACGCTTTGACTAGAGAGCAGGCTGAGGAGACGCCTAGCATGGTGATTGCAGGTACATGCTTTATTTTTGATTTTCCTGCGAAAGTTTTATTTGACACTGGTGCATCACACTCTTTTATTTCTGAGATGTTTGTATTTGAGCATGGGTTGAGTTCTTCCCCATTGTGTGATGTTGTTTCCGTGTCTACCCCTGCTGGTGTGAGTCTGTGGTCTCGTGAAGTGGTGTTGGATTTTGTGCTTCGATTCGATGAGAATGTTTTGGTGTCCAATCTGATTGTTTTGGGAATAAGAGATTTTGATTGTATCTTGAGAATGGATGTGTTATCTAGCTATAATGCTACAGTCGATTGTTTTCATGGTGTGGTGAGGTTTCGCCCTGACTCGAGTGAGAAGTGGGAGTTCTACGGTGCTGATTCGCGCTCGAATATTTCACTAGTTTCTGCCATGGAGATGTTTAGCCTTCTATCGCTAGGTAATGCGGGATTCATGATCTATGCGCTTGACAGTTCCCAAGAGCCGCGATTGGAGTTGAGTGATATTCCGGTCGTTCGAGAGTGTCCCGACGTGTTTCCGGATGAGATTCCTGGATTCCCTCCAAGACGTGAGATCGACTTCAGCATCGTGTTGGTGCTCGGTACTGCCCCGATTTCTAGAGCTCCTTACCGGTTGGCGCCAGTGAAGTTGAAAGAGCTGAAGGATCAGTTGAGAGATCTACTGGAGAAAGGCTTCATTAGACCGAGTATGTCGCCTTGGGGAGCTCCGATTCTTTTTGTGAAGAAGAAGGATGGGTCTATGAGGATTTGTGTGGATTTCCGACAGTTGAATAAAGCGACGGTGAAGAACAAGTATCCTTTGCCGAGGATTGATGACTTGTTCGATCAGTTGCAGGGATCGGTCGTTTACTCGAAGATTGATTTGCGCTCTGGTTATCACCAGTTGCGGATTAGAGACGCTGACATGGCGAAGACAGCTTTTCGAACTCGATATGGGCATTATGAGTTTCTTGTCATGCCGTTTGGGTTGACTAATGCCCCAGCTGTGTTCATGGACTTGATGAATCGCGTCTTAAGTGAGTATATCGATCGGTTCATGATCGTCTTCATAGATGACATCCTGGTGTATTCGAGGAGCTTGAGAGAGCATAAGGAGCATTTGAGACTCGTGTTGCAGAGATTGAGAGACTCGCAATTGTACGCATTCGAGGAGCTTGAGAGAGCATAAGGAGCATTTGAGACTCGTGTTGCAGAGATTGAGAGACTCGCAATTGTACGCCAAGTTCAGCATGTGCGAATTCTGGCTTGATCGAATTATCTTTCTGGGTCATGTGATTTCGGCGCAAGGGATTTCGGTGGATCAGAGTAAGGTCGAAGCAGTTCTTAACCGGGAGAGACCTAGGAACGTTTCAGAGATCCACAATTTCTTGGTATTGGCTGGCTATTACAGGCGTTTTATCGAGAAGTTCTCTTCGATAGCCAGGCCTTTGACTCAATTGACTCAGAAGGATAAGAAGTTTGTTTGGACTGACGAGTGCGAGTTTAGTTTTCAGACGTTGAAGGAGAATTTGACTACTGCTCCTGTTTTGGCTCTACCGTCTGGATCCGAAGGATTTGTGGTGTGCTCCGATGCTTCTCTCAATGGTTTAGGATGCGTTCTGATGCAGAACGGGTACGTGATTGCCTATGCGTCTCGATAGTTGAAGCCTCACGAGATGAGGTAACCTGTTCATGATTTGGAGTTGGCCGCGATAGTGTTTGCCTTGAAGATTTGGCGGCATTATCTGTATGGTGAAGAGTTTGTGGTGTACACCGACCACAAGAGCCTGAAGTATATCTTCACGCAGTCTGATCTGAATATGAGGCAGCGACGATGGATGGAATTGCTCAAGGACTTTAACTGTGAGATTCAGTATCAGCCTGGGCGGATGAACTCGATGGATGAACTCGATTGCCGATGCCTTGAGTAGGAAGACCCAGCCTGCGATGCTTTCTTCTTTGAGAGTCTCTAAAGTCTACGAGCAGTTGAGTACTTCTGGTTGGCGTTTCCAGCCGGGTGATCAGTACTTCATGGTTTCCTCGATTCAGGTGGAACCACAGATTGTGAATGACATCAGGGAAGCGTAGATGACTGATCCGTACATTCATGAGTTGAAGATTAGAGCCCGAAGTGGTCAGTCTGATGATTTCTCTGTTTCTGCCGATGGGTGTCTGAGATAATAGAGGAAGATTAGTGGTTCCGAACCTGATTGATTTGAAGGAGACCCTTCTGAATGAAGCGCATTGTAGTCAGTACAGTGTGCATCCGGGCGAGAGAAAGATATACCATGCCTTGAAGTCTCACTATTGGTGGGCAGGTATGAAGAGAGACATTTCGGCTTTTGTTGCTATATGTCTGAATTGCCAGCAGGTCAAGGCTGAGAGGATGAGACCTGGTGGATTGCTATAGAGTTTGGAGGTGCCCCAATGGAATTTGGAGCACATCGCCATGGATTTTGTGACTCATTTACCTCGGTCGGGTAGGGGATGCGATGCGATTTGGGTGGTGATTGACAGACTTTCAAAGTCATCCCATTTTATTCCCTATGACGTGAGGTGTTCAATGAAGAAAATGGCGAAGCTGTATATCGACCATGTGGTGAGATTGCATGGAGTTCCCGTTTCGATAGTGTCCGATAGCGATCCAAGATTCACATCCCGATTTTGGAAGAGCTTGCAGGCAGCGATGGGTTCGCGATTGGCTATGAGTACAACCTATCAGCCACAGACAGATGGTCAGTCTGAGCGGACTATTCAGACTTTAGAGGATATGCTGCGTGCAGTAGTGATGGATTTTAGTGGTGGCTGGCAGGATTCTCTATCCTTGGTTGAGTTTTCGTATAACAACAGTTACCAAGTGACTATCGGAATGGCTCCATTTGAAGCGTTGTATGGTCGAAAATGCAGATCTCCGATTTTTTGGGAAGAAGTTGGTGAAAGACAGCTTTCTACCCCGGAGTTTGTGCAGCATATGAAAGATCAGATTGATTTGATCCGAAGTAGAATGAAGGCAGCACAAGATAGATTTACTAGCTATGCTAACCGTAGACGTCGACCGTTAGAGTTTGAGATTGGCGATCGAGAGTTTCTCCTTTCAAGAGCGTGATGCGCTTCAGATTTAAAGGCAAATTAGCTCCTAGATTCGTTGGTTCCTTTGAGATTATCGAGCGGATTGGACAGTTGGCTTATCGACTGAGACTGCCTGCTGAATTAGTAGCGATGCATGATGTTTTTCATGTGTCAATGTTGAGAAAATATGATCCAGATCCGTCCCATGTGTTGAGAACCGACGAAGTTGAGCTGGATTCTGCCTTGAGTTATGTTGAATATCCAGTCAGATTTTGGATAGGAAGGAGAAGCAGCTGAGGAACAAAGTAGTTCTATTGGTGATGGTCCAATGGAGCAAGCATGGCAGAGAAGAAGCAACTTGGGAACCGGAAGAGAAGATGCAGCGCGAGTGGCCGCATCTGTTTGAGTAGATATTGTATTAGATTTTGGTTTTTGGTTATGTTCTTCCCTAGTTGTCATTTTTTGATTGCCCAGTTATCTTGAACTCTTGGGTTTAAATTAGATGAATTTCTGTTTCGTATTCTGATTGTTTGATTGTTTTTCCCTGAGTTTGCCTTGATTTTGAGGACGAAATCTCTTAAGGTGGGGAGAATGTGAGGAATCAGACTTTTAGTTTGTGATTACTCGAATTGATTTGGGATTTATCGCATGAATTTTGAAGGTTTTGCGCGTGAAATCTGATTCCCCATTGTAATTCAGACGTTGCGCTATTGTTTAGATAACAGTCGTAGGAATTTAGGGAGTCAACGTGGGTCAATGGTATTGTAGCTCTCAGCTGGTGGATTTTGAATCAGTAGAGATGACGTAGGCGTGACGCGTTGTTATCTGCTGGCAGTAGTTGCGCTTAGAATGGTTGCTGCTGGCAGCATGCGCACAAACACGAGAATGATGAGAAGAGACGTCGTTTGAATAAGTTGAAACGCTGCGTTTTGATTATTGCGACTGGGTGACCAGCTATTGGCAGCAATGCTTACGTAACCATTACGGCGTCGTTTATATTAGTTGACGCATCGTCGTTTTGTGTAATTTTGCGAGATCAGTCGCTGATGGGTTTTTGAAGAGATCTGTTACCAGCTTTTGGTTGTTTCGCAAGAGATATCTGTTGGCAGCTGGTGAAGCTCTGCGACGTCGTTTGAGTTAGTTGGAACGGTGTCGTTTTGATGTTCCTTTGAGAATGTGTCGACTGGTGGTTGCTACTGGTTTTATCGAAAGAATAAGATGGTATCTGCTGTGAGATATCTACTGTTCACGTCGACTGGATATTTTGTGATCAGCAGCTGTTGGATTCAAGGGTTATATATAGAAGTGTTGATCGACACTTAGAATTATTTTTGGAACCCGATATTTCTTATCTTTCTATCCAAACCCTCGTTAGCTACTGTTCATTGTGACTTATATTCCGTCGATTGCCGCCGTTCTCCGCCGATGATTTGAGTGATTTAGGTGGCGCTTGATTCGTTGTGAGTTGCTCTTTTGATTGCTACTCATTTGAAGCCCTGAATCAACATTGGAGAAGAAGTGCGAAGTTGCCGTGTCCTCGTACAGAGAAATTCGTTGGTTCTTCTGCTGGTTTGAGTTTCTGGGTGAGCATCGCTTGTTGTTTCTAGCTTCGGTAGACTTGTAGAACTAGAGCAAGGTTCTGACCATAGGCTATGATGCTTAGAAGTTTAGATTTGAACTAGAATTAAGCTTAAATCTGAGGCCCTGTGACAGATTTGAGTTCGTAGGAGGTATCTGCTGGGATTTTTGAAAGCAGGAAGAGGCTGAGTTGATTCAGTGGTTGTAACGTGCCTTTGCAAGAATCTGTTGAGGTAGAATTCAGTCGTTGAAGGTACAATTGAGAGTGATTTAACAGCTTCGAGCATAACTTGCGAGTATCTGAGTCTTGAGTCTGGCTTATATGAATCTGTGAATTATGTGAACTGCCTGAATTACTGAATTGTATGCGCTGTTTACATATTTTATGCATGTGGAAATCAAATATGAATTTCTTGGCATTCATGCATACATATTGAGCCAGATTTATCGATTGATGACCCGAGATTAGAGCCACGTTGTGACTGGGCGACTGATGTGTTTGCCTGAATAGCCCAACGCTATCATCGGAGTGGTGAGCGACTGACTTGTCATTTCGGAATACCACCGAGTTGTGATGGCTGACGGGCCGGAATATCACGGATCGATGATTTCCACCGGCTGACTTGCTGTGCATGGTATAGAGGCTCGACTGATTTGATTTTCCAGTTGACTTACTGGTCTTGATACCCGATTTCCTTGGCAGCCTCATGCATCTCATGACTTTTGATACTGCATGTTTATGAGTTGCTATTTATTTAGAGCTCTTTGTACTGAGGCTTGACCTCGTATTTATTTTCCTACTTTGTGTTGTTTGGGTCTGTGTTACCCATTTGCAGGATCTTCAGGTAACCAAGCTGGACAGAGTGGAGGTTCAGCTGGTCGATCCCCGTTCCCTTGAGTCCCAGTTATATATTTATGTATTGAACCGGGGGATGCCCCGTGTTACTATGTATTGGGGATCTGTATTTGATTTGAGATTTATTGTTGTTATCTGATTTGTATGAGTTTGAGTCAACTCATATTTTGAATATATGATTTTAAGTTCAGGCCTAAAGTATTTCGAAAATTTTTAAGCCCGATTTTTACGCTTCCGTGATTATGTGCTTATTTGTGCTGTTATCTTGAGTAATTAGCACGGGGCCTGACATCTTGCCCCTCGATCCCGGTCTCAGCTTCATCTGCACAATTCAAGTATAGTGAGTCTAAAAACTCAACAAGTACAAAACTAGTTAACTACGAATATTACATAATACTTGCACTTACATAAAATATTTGTATTTAAGATAGTTTCTTGACTTAAAAGATATGCATTAAAACATTTCATGCTCAAAATGACTAAAAGTCTTTGCAAAAATAAAATGATCTTTCTAAAACATTTTCCTCGTGAATTCCGTTCCTCGACTGTGGTCCTCAACCTCATGTCGCTTGATCAAGATAATAAACACTAATAATAGGTTGAAAAGGAACTCCAGTACTTATCTGAACCCAGATCCTTCAGTTGGAAAGGCACTTCAGTACTTATCTGAAGTCGAGACCCGTCAGTTTGATATGGCAAGAGGAATGTCTCTCGACCCCATATCCGTCATAGAAAAACCACAATCAAGTCCCATCATTCAGGCACTTCAGTACTTATCTGAAGTCGAGACCCGTCAGTTTGATATGGCAAGAGGAATGTCTCTCGACCCCATATCCGTCATAGAAAAACCACAATCAAGTCCCATCATTCAAAATCATTTTTCCTCATTCTTGCCTCAAATAAATTTCTCAAATCCTCAATAAATAAATAAATTTCATAACCTCCTGAACATTATGTCCATAAATACTTCAAAAGTAAACCTATGCACTTTAAATAGTCAAACATGCTAAAAATAATTTTCTAGGCATTTAAATTTCATAAAATGTTTAAAAAATCTCATAAATTCTAAAAATGCTTAAAAACAATTCATAATATACTTAAAACATCAAATAAAGTCATTCATGAATTTTGGCAGCACCTAAGACTCAATTTCGTCAACTTTCCCGAAAATACCCCGAGAGGAATCGCTCTGCCCGACAAAACCGTAAAAATCATTAAAATTCCATTTTTTAACCAAATCACCCCAAATTTAGACCCACGTGACCCTAACTCAATGGACTAGCTAATGAAACAAACCAAATTCAGAAATACTCAAGGAATGACTAAACCAACGCCAACAAGATCATTGCACTTACGCATAAGCGAATCTGGGGAAGGCTGGGATTCTACTTCAAAATCTCTCACTCCTCTCGACTTCAGAACATGATCAGACCCTAGTACAACCCAAGTATGACCCCTATACTTCATCCCAACCTTTCTGGACCATCACCTAAGCTATGCTAGGCTTTCTATCCTCAAAATCATTTTTAACCAACACATGCAACCTAAACCCAAAATCTTTTGACCTAGACTCTCACCACCTCTCTTAGACTCCAAAGATCTTCATGCAATGACCCTAGGCTATGACAAGCCATGAAAGGACTGAGCACTTTGTTAGGATAAATTTCAGAAGTTTTGATGATGAATGAAGAAACCAGATCTGGACGAGACTTACCAGTTGAATGAAGAAACCAGATCGGAGCAAAGTCAAGTTGGTCAAGGAAAGACCAGCTCAGCGTGTTGTGGATAAAGTCAAACCAGCCCGGAACCTTAAGTTTTGATGACCAGCTGGACAATGGAAACTGCTGAAACCAGCTCAGAGTATTGAACCAGCTGAAGAAATTACGGAAAAAGCAGCTTGGCACAGGACAATGAAAACCAGCTGAGTACAGGACGATATAAGAAAATAAATGTTTTGGAATGTTTGAAGCTACGTACAGTCTGAAACTAATCAGTTGACATCTCTGCTATGATTTGTAGTCGTTGGAAATACTTCAAGCTAAAACCAGATATGCAGGGATATAAAACAGACTGAAGACGACGCAGAATTGCCAAAAAGGGCAATGCATTTAATGAAGCTATACATTCATCGTACAAGCATTTAAAGCGTCGCAGAAATTTCAATTTGGATGCATACAACATGTCTACTGGTAACATTTATTACCGTTGCATCCAAAGAGTATATATATAGAGAGAAGAGAAGCTGTGAAGGGATGATCACACAAGACGACTATCTTGAACTTATCAAACAACGATCACTCCCATTGACGAACCAGCTCTCAAAAGAAGAAGCAGAGTTCATATTTGAATCAGCTTACTCAAGTGACACACGCACAGATTGTTCACTTCTTTTGTGTCACTAACTCGTCTTCATACATTCTGTAGATTTGATTCTGAATCAAAAAATTATAGGCAGAGTGTGTCTGAGTGCTAGAATAGCACAACCAGCTGAGTATTGGAATTGTTGTAATACGAACCAGATCGTGGTTATGTGTGTCGTTGGTTGCTATGAGTTCTCTTGGCTGCGGGTCACGAGAGTGGGTTTTTACAAAGGGTTATATAAATCAAAGCCTTCTAGTGTAAACCTTCCCATTGAGGAAGAATGGGAGACATAGGAGAAATTGCTCCGAATTTCCAGAAACAAATCTCTCGTCTCTACTACTTTTACATTCCCGTATTTTGATTAAATTGTTCAACTGCTTGAATCGTGTTCATTCCACAAAAAAATCATTTTATTATACGAGACAACAGTAGTCACTGAGAAGCTTTCCAGCTGGTAACTCGACCGGAAGTTGGGCTTAAGCTGTAAAATTTTTGAAACGATTTTCAAACCAAAAATTATCAAAGGAGTTCATTCACCCCCCCTTTGAACTCCCAAGTTTATTTTTCGATCCTACAAACTTCGAACTTGAAGATCAAAGAAAGTTATAAGAGCCAAAACACCCTTCCACAACTCAAAATTCATCTCTTTTTAGGCCTAAGACGTACAAATTACGATTAGTTCGACTTATACTGTAAGATTCATGAATAATTGTCTTTAAAATAGTAGAATAAATGTCTTTAAAGACAGTTTAATCATCAAAAAATAGATTTAACAATTCATCATCATAAATCAACACACAATTGTCTTTACACTGAGACGTTAAAGAAGTGTGTGTAGCCATTCTCACTGAGGCGTGAAAGAAGTGAAGCTAGACACACGCAGCTTGCGGGCTGGTGTGCAGTGGTGGCTAGGAGTTCTTGCGGCTGCTGGTCGTAGGATTGGGTTGCAGCAGGGCCCGCTATAATCAAAGTCTTCTAGTGGATCCTTCCCGATTGTGGAAGAAGGGGAGACGTAGGAGATTCAGCTCCGAACTTCCATAAACAAATCACAGCGTATCGTTTTTACAGCTTTCTGCATTTACATTCATACGCATTGCATATTTTACAACTGCGTCTAACAAAACTGTTAATAAGCTTTCGATTATAAGATTTCAGTTTGAGTAGTTTCCGCATGATTTTATTTCATTACTCAATCTGTATCTCGGTGCACTTAAGTTCAAGAACACTGATCTATTGCAGCTCAAGATTCAACCGACCAGATCGCATGTGTGTCGGACCAGCTTGCAGAGCAGCTGATAGAACACCTGTGCAATCCAGTTCCAAGTTGCGTGCTACTTTTATCTTTCAAAAACTTCAAATTGCACGTAATTTAAGGGTTATGTGTCCTAGGCTGTGTGAGAGCCTACGTAAGTTTTGTGAGAGCTTACGGACACCCCCGTATAATGGGACCAACACTCGCTTTGGAGGGTCTTCCCAGCCTCATTTCTCTAAACCCCAACAGGCACATATGAATGCCATGACAAGGGAACAAGCGAAAGACGCACCTAGAGGAGTGATTGCAGGTAACTGTACTATTTTTTGATTTTCCTGCCCGAGTATTATTTGACACTGGAACATCGCATTCATTTTTATCTGATGCATTCATTCTTGAGCATGGGTTGTATACCACATCTTTGAGAGATGTTGTGTCTATTGAAACTCCTGCCGGTGCGGGTTTATTTTCCCAAGAGTTTGTTTTGGACTGTGTGATTATGTTTGGCGAGAACGTGCTGCGGGCCAACTTGATCAGGTTAGTCATGTGGGACTTCGATTGAATTTTGGGAATGGACGTGTTATCTAGCTTTAGAGCTTCAGTAGATTGATTCCATGGTGTGGTACATTCTCGGCCCCAATTTGGAGAGAAGTGGGACTTCTACGGTCATGATTCTCATTCGAAGATTCCATTGATATCGGCCATGGAGATGTTCAGACTGTTATCTTTGGAGAATTCAGGTTTATGATCTATGCCTTAGACGTATCTTCAAAGTATCGCGTGAAGCTTAGTGACATCCACGTCGCTCGAGATTTTCCCGATGTGTTTGCCGAGGAGATTCTTGGATTTCCCCGAGAACGGAGATCGACTTCAGCATTGAGTTGGTGCCTGGGATAGCCCCTATTTCGAGACCCCGTATAGTTTGGCGCCAGCAGTGTTGAAGGAGCTGAAGGTCCAATTAAGCGACTTGTTGGAGAAAGGATTAATTAGACCGATTATGTCATTGTGGGGAGCTCTGATCATCTTTGTGAAGAAGAAGGATGGGTCTATGAGAATGTGTGTTGACTTTCGACGGTTGAAAAAAGTGCACAGTGAATAATAAGTATCCGCTGCCGAGGACTGATGATCTGTTTGATCAGCTGTAGGGTTCAACAGTATACTCTAAGATTGATTTATTATCCGGGTATCACCAGTTGCGAATTAGAGATGCTGATGTAGCGAAGACGGCATTCGGGACTAGATATGGGCATTATGAATTCCTTGTGATGCCGTTTGGATTGACGAATGCCCCTACTGTCTTCATGGATTTGATGAATCGCATCTTCAGTGAGTATAGTGATCGCTTTGTGATTGTATTCATAGCAACATTCTTGTGTATTTGAGGAACTATATAGAGCATAAGAAGCATCTGAAACTAGTGTTCCAGACACTGAGAGACTCGCAGTTGTATGCAAGTTCTCCAAGTGAGAATTTTTATTGGACAAGGTGATCGTTTTGGGTCATGTCATTTCTGCACAAGGTACTTCGGTGGATCCTAGTAAGGTTGAATCAGTTCTTAACTGAGAGCGACCTAGGAATGTTTCGGAGATCCGCAGTTTCTTGGGTTTAGCTGGATATTATAGGCTGTTAGAGTTAATTTCAGAAGTTTCGGTGAAAACAAATAAAAGAGATTAATTGGCTCAAATGCACAAGATCTGGATGAAGCATACAGCATTGAATACAGAAACCAGATCGAAGAAGAGCCAAGCTGGTTAAGGTCAAACCAGCTCAGGATATTTAGTTGCGCTGGTTAAGGAAAAACCAGCAAAGGTAATCTAGTCAAGCTGGTTAAGGTCAAGCTAGTTCAAGAAATTCAAGATCGAAAGAGTATAAACAGATTGAAATTACATCATTTCAGAAGAGCAGTAAAACATGGGTTTATAGTTGATAGAACAGCTCGCAGTGAAAAAGTGGTATAATAGACCAACTGGAAGACCAGTTTGGCCAGCTCGAAGCAGATTGGTTCTACATGTGTTATTGTACTAAAGATGTGAAGTGAACAAAATTGTTTATCTAGGCTAGAACATAATAAGGTCAAGAGCAGATCGGTTTAGAGTAGACTGGAACAAATCATTGTCGGTTTAGAGTATACTGGAACAAATCAGTGTAGACCAGATTAAAGCAATTCGATGCACAGATCGGATCGGGAAACTAGCTAAGTTAATACAACTTAGCAAAATTGAATTTCAGAATGTGGTGAGGCTACGTACAGATTGATGTGATACATTTGACCTCTCTGCATTGATGTGTAGTGTTGGAACTACTTTGAGCTAATTATAGATATGCGGAGATTTGGTTCAAACTGAAGACGGCGCAGAGTTGCTAAAAAGGGTAATGCATTTAATGGAGATGTACGAGCATCGTACATGCATTTAAGTCGCCGTAGGAAATTCAATTTGATACATTTGACGTGTCTACTGGTAACATTTATTACCGTTGTATCCAAAGAGTATAAATAGAAGAGCAGATCAGCTGTGAAGGGGTTACGAGTTAGAAATCATGAGCTACGAATATGAGGACAGTAATTAACCGATAATTAGTGCTATGTTACGAGCAGATTTGAGGAAATAAACTAGAATTGGTTATATAAAGATTAATGATTTTATTAGATTGGAATGAGGATTTAAATCGGAGAAGTGTGACTTGTGAATTATCGGGTATCCAGCCCAGGAAAATTGGTCAAAGCTGTTTGTGAAATCGGCTTTGGATGCGAGTAGATTTGAGTAGATGAGCCCCGAGATGGAGGGAGAGAGAGTAAGCGCTGGAGTTCAGATTTGGAGAATACCCCGCGCGAGTAAATTAGAGGCGCTGTGAGGATCGGTTTGGTTCGTGGTTTGAGTAGATCGGTTCGTTGTTTACAGATTTGAGTAAGATCTGGATGTCCAGATCTGACCCTCGTGTTTATGAGCGGGTTGTCTTTAGCGGGAGACGAAACGATGTTGTTTTGGATTATCCGGGTAGACACGGGTTGAGTGTAAGCGATGCAATGTCTTTTGGCGTATACCAGATTTGACGCCGGTTGAGTGGATAGATGCGCGCCGTTTAGCGAGCATCAGAGTTGATGAGAGCCGGACTCTGGTGCGACATCGTTTGGTGGTAACCAGATTTGGTTACCGTAGAGGAGTCAAATCTGGTTAAGTGCTCAGATCTGATTTGGTCGATGGCTGTAACGCCTAGAAATTCCTGAATACGTAGAAATACGTGCATGACTAGGGGAAAATAGTTTTAGATGATTACATGCCATTTCATGTGATTTATTTATGATTTTCATATTGCATGGTATGTATGTCACGTTTTCAGCCTGTTGAGTTACAGACGCGTAGACGAGACTAGGTGTTAGGATAAAATTTACAACAGTTATGAGTTTCGAGTTGATCAAAAACAGATCTTGGTACAGTGGAGTTATTGATTTGGATATTCGAGTTTTGTTGAAGTATTTGAGAGAAGAGATATCTGCCAACAGTTCTTGTCTACCATCGCAATGGAATATGAAAACAGCAATGGGAACAGTAAATTATTCTACCAACAAAAAGGGGCAATATGCTTTGGAAAGTACACTCGACAGCTCTGGAAACAGTACTACTTATCGATAGATTCACCAGACCTTGCTACAGTAACGTTTTCAGGAACAGTGGTTCAACACGACATAGTTCGTCTCAACAGATCTTGGAACAGTAATTCTTATCGATAATGTCACCAGACCTTGCTACGATGCTTTTGGGGACAGTGGTTCAACACGACATCGTTTTGCCTCAGCGGATCTGATGACATCAGCCACAGGAAAGCACTAGACATCATGACGTCATCATCTTATTCAGCTTAAATGTTCTTAACAGACATGATGACGTCAGCAGTACTAAAATTGCCAATCGATAGACATGATGACGTCAGCAGTACTAAAATTGCCAATCGATAGACATGATGACGTCAGCAGTACTAAAATTGCCAATCGATAGACATGATGACGTCAGCAGTACTAAAATTGCCAATCGATAGACATGATGACGTCAGCAGTACTAAAATTGCCAATCGATAGACATGATGACGTCAGCAGTCAATACTAAGGTGTCAATCGACAGATATGATGACGTCACCAGTGCTGATATTTGCAAATGGATGTATCTTGTTTACCGTGATAAAATCTCTCAACAGTAAGGAACTGTTCATTCGTCTTCTTCAAGGAAAGATCCGTTGATAGAAAAGATTTCAGGCGCAAGCATAAAGAAGATTCAAATTCGATCGTATACTCATTTGGAAAAGATCGATGATCAAAATAAGAAGCACTCATACCGCCTGAAATTAAGGAGACGAGGTTAGTACTATCTTTGGAAAAATAGTACACATTGGCAGAGGCGATTTCAACGGGAAAGCACTCATAAGGAAATGATACGTGTTTGATTCATTCTTGATATGATTCGGTCATGGGTGGTTCATGGGGCTAGTTTTT
The DNA here is from genome assembly GCA_001598015.1 of Dorcoceras hygrometricum. Lineage (NCBI taxonomy): Eukaryota > Viridiplantae > Streptophyta > Magnoliopsida > Lamiales > Gesneriaceae > Dorcoceras > Dorcoceras hygrometricum. The sequence continues at coordinate 95,427 of KQ986537.1, forward strand.
GGTCCAACGGTGATCCAGATAGTTATTCCATCTAGTTAGGATCACGTAGGTCCAAACTGGAAGCGATTTGGTCAAGGAATGAATTAGTTACGAATTTTATGATCAGCATGTGTCCTGGCTTCTCGTCTGTGTGCGACAGTAGAGTTGTTGGGATCGGGTAAGTTGCTCTATGTGGTCTGTGTTATCAATGTTGATTTCAGGAGATATCTAATTGATTTAGGGTCACATAGGTCAAAACGGGGGGCGATTGGTCGAGGAACAAATTAGTTACTATTTTTATGGCTAGCACGTGTCTGTGTTGCAGTCTGTGCACGAGCAGTGTCATTACGAGCGTCAGTTTGGTCACCCCTCGAATTGATTATAAGTTTAGTTTGTTCCAATGACTAGTATATTGAGTTAGGGTGATGTGGGTCGAAACTAGGGGTGTCAAATTCTAACCCAACCCGAAAACCCAACCCGAACCCACCCGAAAAAAATCAGGTTCGGGTTGAGCCATTTCGGGTTGGTTGGGTTCGGGTTGGGAGTTTTTTTAAAAAAAATTATTCAACCCACCCGATCAACCCAAATTAACACTAAAATACACTCCAACCCGATAACCCAACCTGAACCCACCCGAAAAAAATCAGGTTCGGGTTGAGCCATTTCGGGTTGGGTTCGGGTTGGGAATTTTTTTTTAATTTTCACCCCAACCCTACCCGAACCCACCCGACCCACCCGAATTGACACCCCTAGTCGAAACAGAGAGTAATTTGGTTAAGAAATGGATTTTTAATGATTTTAACCGTTTTGTCGTTCTCATTGAGCCTCGTCGGTCATTTTTGTGAAAAATTGAGATTTCGAGTCTTAGGGGCTCCCAAAGTTCGTGGATGACTTTATTTGATATTTTAAGCATATTTTAAGATGTTTTCCAGCATTTTTAGAATTTATTTGATTTATGAGATATTGGCAATTTTTTCATGACAAATTAATGCCTAGAAAATGATCTTTAGCATGTGTGATTTTTTTAAATTGTCATGGCTGGACTGGGTCGATTAGTCTAGGATCGAGTCAGAATATTTTAAAGTTGGTCCGAGTTATTTTAATGTTGGATCGGTTATTTTAATTTTTAAGTCTAAGGTCCAATTTTAATGTTTTTGGTCAAATCTTTTATAATCTATAATTTTAGTCAAACTTTTAATTAATTTGGACCTTATCCACTATTTTAAGTTTTTAAAATCAAAATTAGAGTCTTTGGGTTTTTAATTAAGTCAAAATTGACCATGGGATTTTAATTGGTCAAAATTGATTATGTAAGTTTCGATTTAGTCAAACTTGACCATTAGTTTTATTTCAAAGTCAAAATTGATCAAATTATTTTAAATTCAAAATTGGTCAAGTTATTTAAGTCAAAATTGATTTTGAAATTAGTCAAAATTGGCCTTAAGATTTTAAAGTCAAATTTGGATTTTAATTAGGGTCAAAATTGGTCATGCGATTTTGATTTAAGTCAAAATTGGAATGCGTTAGAAAATTTAAGGGAAATTCTTATAAGTCTTGGGCTAAGTCAATTTAAAAGTTAAGCCTAGAAGTAGTGGGCCAGACTCTTGAACCAGTCCTTGACCGAAGTAGAAAATGTAGAAGCCCGTGAATGTATATTTAATTATATATGTAGTATCCTATGTACGTAAATATTTTAAAGCAAAGAATTAAATATAAATTGACGGGCTAAGCTTTTAAAATTGCATGTTTTTGAAATACATGCATCGCGAATGTTTTATGAAAGGTTATGGGCATGTTTTAAATGAAAAAAATGAGGGATTGAAGTGATTTGTGGCAAGTTTACGATGAGGGATTCGGGATACCAGGCCCGATGAACTTCTGTTCGTGTGTTACGAGCTTATGGATCCATGTGATGGCATGGTTAAGTGGCAAGCATAGAGGTGTGAGGGATCCCGAGGTAAGGTCGGGTGAACCGCACCGCCACGTACGTTGGTTTTCAGATTGATCAATTGAACTTGGTACACACTTTATTATACGACTCATACGTTTTTATGTTATGTTATGTCATGCCTTATGTATGTTATATGCTATGTATGCTATGAAATGTACGAACAAGGTTTTTTAAGATCATTCATGCATTCATGTTATTTTATTACGAGTATGTACATGTATGCGACTTTATTAGTATGTACTTTGTTATTTTAAAAGATAGAACATACTGATCCTCTAGGCTCACTAGGTTTAAATGGTGCAGGTGATGATCCTACAGTGTGTGTCCCGACTGGCGGTGAGGACCTTTGAGCGTCCGCTGCAGCAGTACCCCGTGGCCGCATTGATATTTTGTTTTAGTCATGATACGCTTTTCAAATGTTGGTTTTATTTTCAGTACTTATACGCAGTCTGATTTTTTTAAAAGTATGGATAGTTTAACGTTTTGAAACATTTATTTTATTTATGTTTTGAAGTGATGGTTTAGAAAATGTTTTAAAAGGGAACGAGCCACACTTTCAGTTTATGTATTCCGCAAATGTTTTAAAAAAAAATTTCTAAAGTCTGGTTAGTTTCAGTTGGTATCAGAGCGGTGGTTCTGGTGGGGTACTAGCCTGCTTCGTGGAGCTCGAAAGTCAAACTACCAGTCTGTGAGTTTTACTATTTTATGATTTATGTTTCTCTTTGCATGCTGCATGTTTTATTTTCTGCATGAGTTGGCCTTAGAAATTTTTAAGTGTTAGACGCGTAGTCATGCACTTAGATTCACGTGATAAGGTTTTGGTGTGCCAGAATGCCTCCCAAACGTGATAGGACGCATCAGGATGATGCTACGCCTCCTCCTCCCCCACCTCCTCAGTTGACACCATACGAGAGGGCTAGCGTGGATATGCTAGCCGGGATCACTAGGCTTTTGGAACGATAGTCGGAGCGACCCGAGAAGTCGCATGAGGAGGATGTGGCTGAGCGGTTCCGCAAGCAGGGACCCAAGTAGTTTCTCGGGACTATAGATCCGCTAGTTGCCGAGTAGAGAACTGCTAGGATATTCGATGCCTTAGGTTACTGGATTGATTTAATTACATCTGTTAGACCTTCTAGAACTTGCTTTGGGAACTTAGACGGATAGGACTAGGGAACTTCGAAATTTATAGGCATCTAAAACTGCTTTTTGGGATTTAGTATGACCGTAAACGCGTAACTGTGTAACGTTTCTGTTTCAGGCGAGATTCGTGTGCTAGGTGTCACTACACTCGCTTTGCTAGACTAGGGGTGACCCACTCATTTATTTCGAGTGCATTCACATAGGATGAATATTGTTCTGGAGAGCTTGGGAGCAGCTCTCGCTGTGACGGTTCCTTCAGGAGAGGAGTTGATGACAACCAGCGTCGTGCATGGATTGATGATGATGTTTTAGGATCATGCAATCAGCACGGATTTGGTCGTTTTGTCGAGGTCAGGATTCGACCTCATCCTAGGTATGGATTGGCTGACAGAGTTTGGAGCGATGATAGACTTTCAGCGGAGGACAGTGACTATCAGGCCGCCAGGGCAGGAGACCTTTTTATTTGAGGCAGCGAGGAGACCGCGGAATCCCAGATTCATATCATTTTTGCAGGCCAGGAAGATTGTTGAGCTCGGATGTCAGGCATTCTTGGCCAGCGTTACCTCTTCTGAAGGTTCAGCAGGCCCTTCACTGTCTGATGTGAAGGTAGTCAGGACTTTGTAGATGTCTTCCCAGATGATGTAGTGGGAGTTCCACCGGAGCGAGAGGTGAAGTTTTCTATTGAGCTGATGCTAAGTTCAGTGCCTATCTCTAAGACATCGTATCGTTGGTTTCCTACCGAGATGAAGGAGCTTAAGGAGAAGATTCAGGAGTTGCTCGACAACGCATTCATACGCCCTAGATTTTCTCCATGGGGCGCACTAGTTCTATTTGTGAAGAAGAAGGACGACAGCATGAGGTTGTGTATTGACTACCGGGAGCTGAACAGAGTTACAGTGAAGAATAAGTACCCACTCCTGAGGATAGAGGATTTATTCGATCAGTTGCAGGGAGCTTCAGTGTTCTCGAAAATTGATTTGAGATCTGGCTATCATCAATTGAGGGTTAGAGAGGAGGACGTGTCCAAGACTGCTTTTCGGACACGTTACGACCACTATGAGTTCTTGGTGATGCCGTTTGGCCTGACGAATGCCCCAGCGATTTTCATGGATTTGATGAACATGTGTTAAGATAAAATTTATTAGTTTGGGTGATAACAAAATAAGACAGTGCTAAATTCAAGATAGCATCTGGACAGTCAGACGTTGAAGATTATCAACTATGTATTTGGAGCTAAGTATATTTCAGACGTCGGGTTGATCTTCACCTGTTGGTTATCGAGTTGAATAATTCAGATATCAGATTGAGTTATTATTTCAGATGTAATACCTTTTCAGATGTTGAATTGACCAGGCAGTTATCGGGTTGAAATATCTCAGTTGATGAGTAGATCTTCAGATGTTGAGCTAAATATTTTCAGACGTTGAATATATACGGGTTATCAGATTCTGGTATGGATTCAGACGTTGACTACAGTTTATTTGGATTCAGACGTTGGGTATCTACTTTGAAGTATATTCAGACGTTGGGTATCTATTTCAAGTTCAGTATATTCAGCCTCTGAGATTCAGTTGTTGTTGAATTGATATCAGACACAATTATTCGGGTGTTAACGTTAGCAAAACTACGTCGTTTGGATAAGTTGAAACGACAGCGTTTGGTTTAGTGCTAGGATTTAGACGTTGAGTTATGCGTGGATTCAGCTGTTGGTTAGCATTCAGATGTTGAAGCCTTTAGTCGTTGGAACCAGCCGTTACGAAGTATTCAGATACATTGTTTTTGTCAATTTACAAAAAGGGAATAATTCAGATGTCAAGACAATCTCTCAGTAGTTGTAGCCAGATGTTACAAATCTTTCAGCTGATGGAATAACTCAAGTGTTAAAGCACTTAACTGTTGCAAATATTCAAGTATCTATTAAGCTGCAACTTCACAAACAACGATGAGAGAAATTAAGGGAAAACATTCAGGGGCAAACGATGAACTGATTCAAATGCTATCAATGTTCAAATTGGAAAGAATCAATGGTGAAGATTGAATCGTACATATGCCTGGAATTAAGGAGACAACATCAGTACTATTTTGGGTAAATAGTACACAATATACAGAGGATGTTATACGGTGTTTACACAATTTTGGAAAGACGACATTTTAGCTCAGACGAAGCGCAATTTACCATTGCAGTGGAGCAGAATATGCGATGGACATTTATTCAAAAGGATTTTGTTTCCTTGGGTTAATTTAATGACCGTTGGAAGACGAAAGATATAAATAGATGGAATTTTGAATTGAAGACTCTCTCGCACTCGGCTGTTACACTCTCCAACACTCCGTTTATTCAAAGTCTTCATCACTCTCGAGCTTTTCATCTATCGACATTATCTTTCAAAAGCTATGAAACTCGAAGAACATACAACTAAGCTATCACAGAAAATACCTTCGAGTCATCTTCTGGTTCACCTTGTTGAATCGAGTTTCTTAGTTTAGAAACCAGAAGATTTGCACTCAAAAATCATTTATTTTTCACTGTCATATTCTATTGAGTCTGTAACGAACTGGCTTTGTGAAGCAGTTCGAAAAATATCATTGTTTGTAAACAGCAGCTGCGTCTGCTTTTTGTTTGGTGTTGCTAGGAGTTCACCTGGAGCGAGGCTCGGTGAGTGGGTGTTTGCAGAAGGGCTGTAATTATCAAATCTTCTAGTGGAACCTTCCTGAAAAGGAAGAATGGGAGACGTAGGATATTGATATCCGAACTTCCATAAACAAATCTCTTATTCCTTAAAATTTTACATTACTGCATTTATTTACCGTACACTGTTCACTATTTGATTGGCTTATTTCCGCACATATATTGTTAGCCAAGAAATCAGCGTTTGGACTGAGATATCTTAAATCTGGTAACTCGGATTTAAGTTAAGTGGGTGCTTGTAAAACTTGTTTTAAAAAATTTTCGAAAATTTTAAAATACTAGGAGTTCATTTAACCCCCCCTTCTGAACTCCTACATCTGTTTTTCGAGCCATATTGATCCTATCAATTGGTATCAGAGCCTGCGCATCTCAGTTATTGAACAGTCTGCTGTTTGTGTTTATCATATTTTAAAATTTCGACTTCACACAACAAGATTCCCATGTTTTCTAAGGAGGACTACGATGATTGGAAGATTCGCATGCAGGCGCATCTGGCTGATCAAGATGACGACATGTGGTCAGTTACCACAGAAGGGCCGATGAAGATAATGAAGCCAAACTTAGCCTTTGCAATATCCAATGGCGAGCCTCAGTATCTGAGAAGAGCAGACATGAATACACCAATGAGGACAAAAATAAAATCAAATCTGGAAAATGTGTCCAGGGACATTCTCTACAAGACACTGGACAAAAACATGTTCAGCAAGATAAAGACCTGCGCCACAGCAAAAGACATTTGGAAAAAGCTGACAGAAATATGTGAAGGCAATGATGAGACTAAGGAGAACAAGCTAACTGTCGCTCAACAAAAATATGAGTCCATAAAGATGAAAGATGGAGAAACTATGACAGAGTTTGATGAGCGCTTCAGTGCTGTTGTTATAGATCTTACCAGTTTGGGTAAAGAATACAGCAATCATGAGTTGGAATTGAAGGTGATGAGAGCGCTGCCCAGAGAGTGGGACGT